>CM069138.1:94336322-94493822 GCA_035221665.1 Okamejei kenojei
TTAACAACATTAAAATCCCTTTTTATTTATAATAAAAAAACATTTAAACTTAAAATTAATTTATTATACCCTTTAATTATTTTGCCACCCCCCCCTTATTATATATCAGTTGGATAGTTGTGAGGAGGAGGGTGGCTGAGAGGGGGTGAGGGAAAGGGGGAGATGGGTGAGAAGGGATGGGGAGAGGTGGGGGAAGGAAGGAGGGGGGGAAGGAAGGAAGAAGGTGGTAGGGAGGGGTGGTGGGGGAGGGTTTCGGGTGAGTGCAGGGGAGAGAGAGAGGGGTTTGAGGGAGAGGACGGGGAGGGAGGGGAGAGAGAGAGAGAAGGGGGGAGGGACGAGAGGAGTGGGGAGAGAGGGCGAGTGGGAGAGGAGAGATAGGGAGAGGGAGGGGGGCGAGATGGATGGGGGGAGTGAGAGGGGGTAGAGAGTGAGAGCAGAAGAGGAGAATGGGGAGATAGAGAGACAAAGAAAGGGGCCGGAGACTAGGGCAAGAGACAGAGGAGTTGAGAGGGGAGGAGGTGACGGGTGGGTGGGTGTGGGGGAGAGGGTGGGGGAAGCGAGGGGTGAGAGGAGGATGGGAGGAGGAGAGAGAGGGGAGAAAGGGGGCTGAGGAGGGGGGGTAGGGGAGGAAGGGAGTTGGGGGTGGGGGAGGTTGGGGATGGTGAGATAGGGTTGTGGAATGAGAGGGGAAGAGTGGGGAGTAGAGTGGGAGGAGGAGGAGGGGGTAGGGAGACAGTTCCATCTATTCCCCACTCCCTATCACCCCAATACTCGTTTCTTCTATTCCCACACACGTGGTCACGCCTTTGACAGGCTGGGGGGGGGGGGAGGGGGGCTGGGGGATGGGGCATAAGGCAGATGTTATAAATGATCTTTCGATTGGAAACTGTGAGCATTGGCATTGTGACAGCATACATCAATGTTTAGGGTGAGAGCTGTTTGATTTTTGTTTTTACATTTTGAATCATTTTGGGGGGGGGGATGGAAGGGATTTTATTTAAAACGTTGCACATAAAATGTTCCTAAATGTAATGAGGAGTGCATTTGTGAATGTAAAAGTGCAATGTATAGCAAAATGGAAAAAATGGGAGGGAGGGTGGGGGGAGGACAGAGGGGTGGGCGAGAGGAAGGAGGAGAGATGGATGGAGGAGAGAGAGGGAGAGAGAGAGGGGGGGAGAGAGAGTGAGTGAGAGGGGGAGGAGGAAAGAGGGGAGCGAGAAGTGATGGGAGAAGAGAAGAGACGGGGGATGAGACAGAGAGAGCGAAATGAACCATGCGTCATGCGTTTCAGAATGTTCTGGAAATGCAGCGTCCGTGTCTCCTGCACGAAAGAGTCGGCAGCTCTATGGAAATTCAGGGGAGATGACTCCCCCCCCCCCCCCCCCCCCCCCCCCTCCACACACTCAAGCGGGTAGATCCTTAAGCTTGTCAATAAGAGGACCCCCAGCGAAATGTGAATAAAAATTGGGAGTATTTGCGTGTGGGTTGGCGGACCAAGGATCAAGGGCCAAAAATCTTATCTGAAAAAAAATAGAATGTGACATACACCCACAAACACACACACACACACACACACACACACAACACAGTTTTAAAAGTATACTAGACTAAGTGCAGACCCAGTTGGGTCTGTTTCCCCCTTAGTGTGTTTGCAGGGGGTGGGGAGTGGTGGGGCAACTTGCCCCCCCCGGTGTCACACACACTAACCACCACCACCACATAACTACCCCCTTGATATTATATTAATATATTTAATTGATCCTTTTACCCATATCCGCTATAGCCACTGACGCATAGCCCCCAACTCGCACGGCGGTTGTCTCGAGAGGGAGAGGGGGGGTAGAGAGTGAGGACAGAGAGTGAATGGAGAGAGACAGTGAGAGTGGCAGACAGAAGGGGAAAGAGACAGGGAGGGGAGGGGGGGGGAGATGAGGAGGAGAGGATGGGTGGGGGAGGAGGGGAGAGAGAGGGGGCTGAGAGGGGTGAGGGAAGGGGGAGATGGGGGGTGAGACGGGATGGGGAGAGTGGGGGGAAGGAAGGAGGGGGGGAATGAAGGAAAGGGGGTAGGGGAGGGGTGGAGGGGGGGTTTTAGGGGACGTGCAGGGGAGAGAGGAGGGGATTGAGGGAGAGAAGAGAGACGGGGAGGGAAGAGAGAGAAGGGCTGGGAGGAGAGAGGAGTGAGGGAGAGAGGGCGAGGGGGACAGGGGGAGGGAGGAGATAGGAGGAGAGGGACGGGGGCGAGATGGATGGGGGGAGAGAGAGGGGGGTAGAGAGTGACGAGCAGAGAGAGAATGGGGAGCGACAACGAAAGGGGCAGAGATAGGGGCAAGAGACAGAGGGGAGGGAGGGGGAGGAGGAAGAGGGTGGGTGGGTGTGGGGGAGGAGAGGGTGGGGGAGGAGGGAGTGAGAGAGGATGGGAGGTGGAGAGAGAGGGTGAGGAAAGGGGGCTGAGGAGGGGGGGGGATAGGGGGAGGAAAGGAGTTGGGGTGTGTGGGAGGGTGGGGTGGGCGATAGGGTTGGGGAGAGAGGGGAAGAGTGGGGAGGGATAGATGTGGAGGAGGTAGGGGTAGGGACAGTCCATCTATTCCCACTCCCTATCACCCCCATCCTCTTTCTCTATTCCCACACACGTGATCACGCCCTTTGACAGGCTGGGGGGGGAGGGGGAGGGGGGCTGGGGCTGGGGCAAAGGCAGATGTAAATGAATCTATTCCGATTGGAAACCTGTGAGCATTGGGCATTGTGACAGCATACCATCAATGTTCTATGGGTGAGAGCTGTTTGATTTTTTTTTTTTAACATTTTGAATCATTTTTTTCGGGGGGGGGGGGGGGGGGAAGGATAGGAATTTTATTTAAACGTGCACATACAAATGTCTAAATGTAATGAGGAGTGCATTAGTGAATGTAAAAGTGCAATGTCTAGCAAAATGGAAAAAATCGCGGAGTTTTCGCGTCTGGTTTTGGCGGACCAAAGGCCAAATCTTATCTGAAAAAAAATGGAATGTGACACACACACACACACACACACACACACACACACACACACACACACACACACACACACACACACACACACACACACACACACACACACAGTTTTAAAAGTAGATAGATAGATAGGTATGATAGAAGCTATGAAAGATAGATAGATTAAGTTGTGAAATATAATATCAATATAACCTCAATCTGACGAACCTTGATACGAACCTTGATACAAACCACCACAGGACAATTGTGAGTAAGGTGGTGCAAAAATTATAGCGCTATCTTGTAGCGTTTTGGCATAGGTCCAGGATCACTTGGGCAAACACGGATAGGTAGGTAGGTATGAGAGTTTTAGTAACGTACTAGCCCAAGTGGGACCCATTAGGTCCCTTTTTCCCAACGCAATAATCCACCACCCACCCACTAACCCTCCTCTGCTTCATCCCCTTACCTCCTCCCTTCCTCCACTACCTCGCCATCCGTCTTCCAATCCCTATTCTCCATTCTCCCTCATCCCCAAGCACTCCCACCCCCTCATCTTCACCCACACTCAGTCCCTCTGTCTGCCTCTCTGTCTCTCTGTCTTTCTCTCAGTCTCTCTCCATCTCTGTCTCTCTCTCTCTGTCAGGAACGTCGTCGCCACAGACCTCGCTGCAAGCTCAGCGCCGCACTCAAGTTTGGAAAGCTGAGGACTCGTCTGGTGTCCTTTTGACACCAGTCAAGTAAACACGGGAGGGGCGGGGCAAGTGGGGGGGGTGCTGTTTTATTTTTTTAAGTTAAAAATGTCAATGACCCGCCTATTCCACCTCACCCCCCCCCACAACGAAAACCGGAGACAGGTGCCCCCGCCCCCCGAGGCAATCACCCCCATTACCCCCCGCAAGGGAAATTCTGGAATTTATGGAGGCTATCTATCATCCCCACATGGGGAGGGTGATCACCTCCCCCCTCATCACAACCCCCCCACAACAAGCAGCATTCTGGATGTTTTTATTGTACATGAAACCTCTCCCATATTCCACCCCTACCACCATGAAAACCCACCATGACCTCCCATCCCCCGACAAGGAAAGTGTATTTTTTTGTAAATGAAACCTCTGCCCTATTTTACACCCCCCCCCCCCCCCACACAATGAAACTGGGGGCTCCCCCCATCCCACCCCACAAGGAAAATCACAATTTCTTTGAGTAAATGAAACCTCCCCCTATTCCATCCCCCCCCCACCCACAATGAAAATCCAATAAATCTTGTTTTTTTTTTAATCAGATTTGCGATCCCAGATTTGCTGCTAAATGAGATTCCATTGTGAGGTACCCATTCCCCCAATGTAACCCATTTTCCCAACGCAATATTCCACCACTCACCCATTGCCCCCAACTGCACAGGCACGGCTCATACACTCCCTCCACCTCGACTTCACACTCCTTCTTTCCCCTCTCCTCTTCCCCTCCTCCACTCCCTCCCTCACCTCTCCCATCTCCTACTTCAGAGCATCTGTCAAGTTATTGTTCTCAAAATGGGGTTGTGTAAACTTTTAAATGTCAATAACTTGTGAAATATAACATCAATCTTAACAAAACTTTATGCAAACGACCACGGGACAAAGGTGAGTAAGGTGGAGCAAACATTTTAGTGCAATCGCGTACCATTTTGGGCATAGGTCTGTGATCACATGAAATCAGATAGATAGATGGATGGATGGACGACGAGTATTTTAGTCATATACGAGACTAACTGGAACCCGTTGAGACCCTGTCACACGAGAGGCCAGGTCCCCCAATGCAACCCGTTTCCCCAACGCTATATTTCACCATTCCCACAACGCAATATTCCACCACTCACCCATTCCCCCATATTCCAGCACTCACCCATAGCTCCCAACTGTGCAGGGGCCTATCGCCCAGCACCGCCTCCCCCTCCTCTTGCTTCGAGGACTTAAAAGCAAAATGCAATTGGCCCCTCCCCCTCTTTGACTAATCTTTTGAAATTTTTTGAGGATGTAACTAGGAAAATGGTCAAGGGAGAGCCAGTGGATGTAGTGCACCTGGACTTTCAGAAAGCATTTGATAAGGTCCCACATAGGAGATTAGTGGGCAGAATTACGGCACATGGTATTGGGGGTAGAGTGCTGACATGGATAGAATGGCAGAATGGCAGGCAGTGACTAGTGGGGTGCCGCAAGGCTCAGTGCTGGGACCGCAGCTACTTACAAGATGTATTAATAATTTAGATGAAGGGATTACAAGTAACATTAGCAAATTTGGAGATGACACAAAGCTGGGTGGCAGTGTGAACTGTGAGGAGGATCCTATGAGAATGCAGGGTGACTTGGACAGGTTGGGGGAGTCAGCAGATGCATGGCAGATGCAGTTTAATGTGGATAAATGTGAGATTATCCCCTTTGGTAGCAAAAGGCAGATTATTATCTAAATGGCGTCGTTGAGAAAAGGGAAAGTACAAGGCGATCTGGGGGTCCTTGTACATCAGTCAATGAAAGTAAACATGCAGGTGCATCAGGCAGTGAAGAAAACAAATGGCATGTTGGCCTTCATAACAAGAGAAGTTGAGTATAGGAACAAAGAGGTAATTCTGCAGTTGTACAGGGCCCTAGTGAGACCACATCTGGAGTATTGTGTGCAGTTTTGGTCTCCAAATTTGAGGAAGGACATTCTTGCTATTGAGGGAGTGAAGCAAGGGTTCACAAGGTTAATTCCCGGGATGGCGGGACTGTCATATGCTGAGAGAATGGAGCGGCTGGGCTTGTACACTCTGGAGTTTAGAAGGATGAGAGGATATCTTATTTAAACATATTAGATTATTAAGGGTTTGGACACGCTAGGGGAAGTAAATCACAATCACAATCACAATCAGTTTTATTTGTTACTTGCACTTAAAGTGCAAGTGAAATGAATTTGCCAGCAGCGGTACAGTGAAAAAGAACACACAAAAACACAATAAGAATTTAACACAAACATCCACCACAGCATTCATCACTGTGGTGGAAGGCACAAAATTTGGCCAGTCCTCCATTTTCCCCCGTGGTCGGGACCTCCACCCTCCGCAGCCCCCACCGGAGACCGTGGCTTCAGGTTGGTGTAGGCCGCAGGCCGGCGGTCGAAGATATAAAGTTCCCGCCACGCCGCAGCCAGAAGCACCGCAAACTGCAGGGCCGGTGGTCAGAGCTCCCCTCCAGGGGTCCCCAGTGAGGGACCCCTTTCCTGATGGAAAGTCCATGCCGCGCCCGCAGTAAAGGTTGGCCGTGGGCCGGAGGTCGGAGCTCTTCCCCTCCCACTGCCCAACGAGGGATCCTAGGCCCAGGACGCTGCGCCGGCTGGAGCCCTGCAAGCCCCGGCTTCAGGCTGCTGTGAGCCAGCGAACGGAGCGCTCCCCTCCAGCGACCTCCATCGAGGGCTCGCCCGCTTCGCGACGAGAGTCCACGCAGCTGCACACACAGCAGAAGCCCCGGGCGCGTCTCCAGGAAAGGCCGCAACGTTCCTCGATGTTAGGCCACGGGGGAGGCGACATGGAAAAAGTCACCTTTCCGTGGAGGAGGCGACCAAAGCGGTTTTCCCCTCCCCCCCCCCCCCACACCACCCCCCACACAAGGCACACAGAGAAACATTAAAACCATACATTAAAACACATTTAAAAAAACAAAAAAAGTAGAAAAAAAACTTACACGCTGCTGACAGGGCTGCCAGCTTGCAGCGCCCCCACTGACTAACATGTTCACGACGTTGGGGGAGTCCAGAACTAGGGGCCACAGTTTAAGAATAAGGGGTAAGCCATTTAGAACGGGGATGAGGAATCAAATTTTCACACAGTTGTGAGTCTGTGGAATTCTCTGCCTCGGGCAGAGGACGGTTGGAGGACGGTTCTCTGGATACTTTCAAGAGGGAGCTAGATAGGGCTCTTAAAGATAGTGGAGTCAGGGGATATGGGGAGAAGGCACGAACGGGGTACTGATTGTGGATGATCACATTGAATGGCGGTGCTGGCTCAAAGGGCTAAATGGCCTCCTCCTGCACCCATTGTCTATTATTCAGCTAAATACATGCTGGAAGGACTGAGTGTTCCTCGATTGCAACTTTATTGCAAGCTGGGCCAGCAAGGATTTTAGCTGCTAAATTTGTCTTGAATTTCTAAAGTTAAAAATTATGAATAACTTGTAAAATATAACATCAATCTGAACAAAACTTGACACAAACCACCACAGGACAATGTTGAGTAAGGTGGTGCAAAGTTTTTTGCATGATCGTGTATCGTTTTGGCATATTTTCAGGATCACATGAAACCACGTGGATGGATGGATGGATGGATGGATGGATAGAAACATAGAAAATAGGTGCAGGATGCCATTCGACCCTTCGAGCCAGCACCGCCATTCATTGTGATCACGACTGATAGTCCCCTATCAATAACCCGTGCCTGCCTTCTCCCCATATCCCTTGACTCCACTAGCCCCTAGAGCTCTATCCAACTCTCTCTTAAATCCATCCATTGATTTGGCCTCCACTGCCCTCTGTGGCAGGGAATTCCATAAATTCACAACTCTCTGGATAAAAAAGTTTTTTCTCACCTCAGTCTTAAATGACCTCCCCTTTATTCTAAGACTGTGGCCCCTGGTTCTGAACTCACCCAACTTGTTGATTGGGAAAGTTTTCCTGCATCTAGCTTGTCCAGTCCTTTTATAATTGTATATGTTTCTATAAGATCCCCCCTCAGTGGATACAAGTCTTTCCTAGTCTTTTGACCCCAAAATCAATAGACAAACTTTCCTCATATGGACAGTCCCACCAATCCCGGGGATCAATCTGTGTACACATGTGAAACCTACGCTGCCACTGCCTCAATCACAAGGATGTTCTTCCTCAAATTAGGAGACCAAAACTGTACACAATACTCCAGAGGTGGTCTCACCAGAGCCCTATACAATGGCAGAAGAACCTCTTTACTCCTGTACTGAAATCCTGGATATATGGATGGATGGATGGAAGACAGACAGAGACAATAAATGCATTCCATTAACATGACTGTTTTATTGAGTTAAATCTTTTGGAACCTTATGACCATGGTGGGGCTAGAAGAAGACTCGTAAAAAGGAAGCCCCTGTGGGTGCAGTCTTGAAATGTACGTATGGAGCATTGCTGACAACACGTCAACTTGCAGGTAGGATGCCTTGTCTAATCGGTAGTTCAAATCACAGATGTTTTTGCATTGCACAACAAAAGTGATCAGTTAACTCCCAATGAACAACAATGACATGTCAATAAACCTCGTGCCTGGTGAGGTCCTGTTAAAGGTTGATAAAGGGAAGGACAGGTGTAGGGTAAACGAGGACTGGTCTTAATAGTGAGGTCAAGAAATAGTAGGGAAGTGTCGGAAATGGTCCAAGTGTATTTGAGTGCCGGATGGAAGTTGGTGGTGAAACGGATGAAGTCAGTCAGTTGTGTGTGGGTACAGGAGGTGGCACCAAAGCAGTCGTCGATGTAACGGAGGTAGAGGTCGGGGATGGGGCCCTGGTACGCCGAGAACAAGGATTGTACAAGTATTGGCTTGTATATTTTGGATGAGCTGCCAGGTGACATGAGAATTAAGGGACAGAAGTTTCGGGGTAACGTGAGGGGGAACTTCTTTACTCAGAGGGTGGTGGCTGTGTGGAATGAGCTTCCAGCAGAAGTGGTGGAGGCAGGATCGATTTTAACATTTAAGAGTAAAGTGGATAGGTTTATGGATGTGAAGGGAATGGAGGGGTATGGTCTGAGTGCAGGTAGATGGGACTAGGGGAAAACAAATGGTCGGCATGGACTGGAAGGGCCGAGAGGGCCTGTTTCCGTGCTGTAATTCTTATATGGTTATATGGTTATATGGTGAAGTGGTTGAAACAGAAATGATAGCAACATTTAAGATTTTGGAGCCAAAAGCATTGTGGACTAAACTCAGCACTTTGTCTCTGCCAATGGACCTTTAACTTTCTGACCTATTGACCACAATCAATGAGAATAGATGACAACATGCCCTCCACTGACTTTTTCAACATCTGTGCCCCACAAGAATGCGTTCACAGCCCCTTACTATACTTCCTATGCACTCGCAACTGTGCCGCCAACACACAGGAATGCAAGAGGTTTTAAAGACTGGTAGACTCAGCCTGGTCCATCACAGGCATAGTGTTCCCCACTATCAAAAGCATCGCTCAAGAAGGTGCCATTGATCATCAAGGATTTCCACCATCTGGGCCGTGCTCTCTTCTTGCTGCTACTGTTGAGCAGAAACATAGAAACATAGAAAATAAGTGCAGGAGGTGGCCATTCGGTCTTCGAGCCAGCACAGCCATTCATTGCGATCATGGCTGATCGTCCCCATTCAATAACCCGTGCCTGCCTTCTCCCCATATCCCTTGATTCCACTAGCCCCTCGAGCTCTATCTAACTCTCTTAAAATCCATCCAGTGATTTGGCCTCCACTGCCCTCTGTGGCAGGGAATTCCTCAAATTCACAACTCTCGGTGAAAAATATTTTTCTCACCTCAGTCTTAAATGACCTCCCCTTTATTCTAAGACTGTGGACCCTGGTTCTGGACTCAACCAACATTGGGAACATTTTTCCTGCATCAAGCTTGTCCAGTCCTTTTATAATTGTATATGTTTCTATAAGATATCCCCTCATCCTTCTAAACTCCAGTGAATACAAGCCAAGTCTTTTCAATCTTTCCTCATATGACATATAGCAGCCTGAAGTCTCACATTGCCAAGTTCAGGACTAAGCACTTTCCTATAGCCATTAGGTTCTTGAAGCGACCTGCACGACACCCAGGACTTTGAAGCTGCTAACTCTTTCTATCATCGACTCTCCAATGAAAACTGGCTTGTGCCCTCCCCATATCCACTCATTGAAGTCAATGATTCATTCATTTGTTTTATTGAGGTTGAGCAATAGGGATGATGTTGCAACACCAACCTCTTCTATGCACCGATTCATCACCAGCCGTCATTCACTCCATAACAGTGGTGTCGTTGGTGAATTCAAAGATGGCATGGAAGCTGTGTTACGCCACTCAGCCATGGGTGTGAAGAGACGAGAGGAGGGGGCTAAGCACGCAGCCTCCAGTTACACATGGTGATGGTCAATGCAGGGGTGATATCATTGAATATCTTCATGGCAGAGAATGCTAGACAAGGGTCCAGCATGTGTGGAAAGAGTGGGAAACCGTTTACAAAGGAAAGGGTTGGAAGAAGGTGGTTGCGTTTGTCAAACTTCCCACCATTGGTGAGGGCATTCAATCCAGGATTTGGAAAGCCATGTTCCTAGATACATAGACAATAAGCGCAGGAGTAGGCCATTCGGCCCTTTGAGCCAGCACCGCCATTCAATGAGATCATGGCTGATCATCCCCAATCAGTACCCCGTTCCTGCCTTCTTCCCACACCCCCTGATTCCGCTAGCCCTAAGAACTCTATCTAACTCTTTTGAATGCATCCAGTGAATTGGCCTCCACTGCCTTACGAGGCAGAGAATGCCACAAATTCACAACTGTGTGAAAAAGTTTTTCTTCATCTCAGTTCTAAATGGCCTACATGTTATTCTTAAACTGTGGCCCCTGGTTCTGGACTTCCCCAACATCGGGAATGTGTTTCCTACATCTAGCATGTCCAATCCCTTGATAATTTTACATGTTTCTATAAGATTCCCTCTCATCCTTCTAAACTCCAGTGAATACAAGCCCAGTCGCTCCATTCTTTCATCATATGACATTCCCGCCATCCCAGGAATTAACCTGGTGAACCTACGCTACACTACCTCAATAGCAAGAATGTCCTTCCTCAAATTTAGAGACCAAAACTGCACACAATACTCCAGGTGTGGTCTCATCAGTTCTCCTGTACAACTGCAGAAGGACCTCCTTGCTGCAATACTCAACTCCTCTTGTTATAAAGGCCAATATACCATTAGCTTTCTTCCCTGCCTGTTGTACCTGTATGCTTACTTTCAGTGACCGATGTACTAGGACACCCAGGTCTCGTTGTACTTCCCCTTTTCCTAACCTGACACCATTCAGATAATAATCTGTCTTCCTGTTTTGCCACCAAAGTGGATAACCTTACATTTATCCACATTAAACTGCATCAGCCATGCATCTGTCCACTTACCCAACCTGTCCAAGTCACTCTGCATCCTCCTCACAGTTCACACTGCCACCCAGCTTTGTGTCATCTGCAAAGTTGCTAATGTTACTTATAATTCTTTCATCTAAATCATTGATGTATATTGTAAATAGCTGTGATCCCAGCACCGAGCCTTGCGGTACCCCACTAGGCCATTCTGATGGACCCCTATACTCTTTGTTTCCTGTCTGCCAACCAATTCTCTATCCATGTCAGCACTCTGCCCCCAATACCATGTGCTCTAATGTTGTCCACTAATCTCCTGTATGGGTCCTTGTCAAAGACTTTCTTGCAGTCCAGGTACACTACATCCACTGGCTCTCTCTTGTCCATTTTACTTGGTACATACTCAAAAAATTCCAGATTAGTCAAGCATGATTTCGCCTTTGTAAATCCATGCTGACTTGGACCGATCCTATCACTTCCATCCAAATGCGTTGTTATTACATCTTTGATAATCAACTCCAGCATCTTCCCCATCACCAATGTCAGTCTAACTGGTCTATAATTCACTGTTTTCTTTCTACCACCTTTCTTAAAAAGTGGGATAACATTAGACAATAGACACTAGGTGCAGGAGTAGGCCATTTGGCCCTTCGAGCCAGCACCGCCATTTAATGTGATCATGGCTGATCATCCCCAATCAGTTACCCTATTCTGCCTCTCATAACTCCCTATTTTTAAGAACCCTATCTAGCTCTCTCTTGAAAGCATCCAGAGAACCTGCCTCCACCGCCCTCTGAGGCAGAGAATTCCACAGACTCACCACTCTCTGTGAGAAAAAGTGTTTCCTCGTCTCAGTTCTAAATGGTTTTTTACGCCTTATTCTTAAACTGTAGCCCCTGGTTCTGGACTCACCCAACATCGGGAACATGTTTCCTGCTTATAGCGTGTCCAAGCCCTTAACAATCTTATATGTTTCAATGGATCTCCAACTATCCTTCTAAACTCCAGAGTGTACAAGCCCAGCTGCTCCATTCTCTCAGCACATGACAGTCCCGCCATCCCGGGGGAATTACCTTGTAAACCTACGCTGCACTCCATCAATAGCAAGAATGTCGTTCCTCAAATTAGGGGACCAAAAACTGCACACAATACTCCAGGTGTCGGTCTCACTGGGGCTCTGTACAAACTGGGGCCTCTTTGCTCCTATATTCGATTCCTCTTGTTTAAAGGCCTACAATGCCATCGCATTCTTCACTGCCTGCTGTACCTGCATGCTTACTTTCATAGACTGATGTACAAGGACTCCAGATCCCGTTGTACTTCCCCTTTTCCCAACTTGACGCCATTCAGATAGTAATGTGTCTTCCTGTTTTGCCACCAAAGTGGATAACCTTACATTTATCCACATTAAACTGCATCAGCCATGCATCTGTCCACTTACCCAACCTGTCCAAGTCACTCTGCATCCTCCTCACAGCTCACACTGCCACCCAGCTTTGTGTCATTTTTGCAAATTTGCTAACTAGCTACCCGCCAATCCACAGGAACTGATCCTGAATCTATAGAATGTTAGAAAATGATAACAATGCGTCCACAATTTCTAGAGCCACTTCCTTGAGTACCCTGGGATGCAGACCATCAGCACCTGGGGATTTATCAGCCTTCAGTCCCATCAGTCCACACAACACCATTTCCTGACTAATGTGAATTTCCTTCAGTTCCTCCATCACCCCAGATCCTCTGGCCACTACTATGTCAGGAAGATTGTTTGTGTCCTCCTTAGTGAAGACGGATCCAAAGTACCTGTACAACTCATCTGCCATTTCCTTGTCCCCCTTAATGAATTCACCTGTTTCAGTCTTCAAGGGACCCACATTTGTCTTAACTATTTTTTTCGCCTTCACATATCTAAAGAAGATTTTTACTATCCTCCTTTATTTTCTTGGCTAGCCTACCTTCGTACCTCATCTTTTCTCCCTGTATTGCCATTTTATTTATCTTCTGTTGCTCTTTAAAAGTTTCTCAATCCTCTGGCTTCCCGCTCATCTTTGCTATGTTATACTTCTTCTCTTTTATTTTTATACTGTCTTTGAATCTTTCTTCCTCTTTGGAATGAAATGACCCTGCATCTTCTGGATTATTCCCAGAAATACCTGCCATTGTTGTTCCACTGTCATCCCTGCTGGTGTCCCTTTCCAGTCAACCTTGGCCAGCTTCTCCCTCATGCCAACATAGTCCCCTTTGTTCAACTGCAATACCCACACTTCTAATTTTACCTTCTCCCTCTCAAATTGCAACATCATATTATGATCACTACCTCCTAATGGTTCCTTTACCTTGAATTCCCTTATCAAATCTGGTTCATTACACAACACTAAATTCTGAATTGCCTTCTTCCTGGTAGGCTCCAGTACTAGCTGCTCTAAGAATCCATCTCGGAGGCACTCTACAAACTACCTTTCTTGGGGTCTAGTACCAACTTGGTTTTCCCAGTCTACCTGCATGTTGGAATCTTCCATATCCACCACAGCATTACCTTTTTTGTCTGAAGAAGGGTTTCAGCCTGAAACGTTGCCTATTTCCTTCACTCCATAGATGCAGCAGCAATTTTGTCTACCTTCGATTTTCCAGCATCTGCAGTTCCTTCTTGAACATAGCATGACCTTTGCTACATGCCAATTCTAACTCCTGACGCAACTTGCACCCTATATCCAGGCTACTGTTTGGGGGCCTGTAGATAAGTCCCATTAGGGTCTTTTTACAATTACAATTTCTCAGTTCTATCCATACTGACTACTTCTGATTCTATGTCACCCCTCGCAAACGACTGAATTTAATTCCTCACCAACAGAGCCACCCCACCCCCTCTACCCTCCTATCGTCTTTTCGATAGGACGTATACTCCTGAATATTCAGTTCCCAGTTCTGACCCTGTTGCAGTCAAATGTCTCTGTAATTCCCACAACATTATACTTACCAATCTCTAATTGAGCGTCAAGCTCATCTACTTTATTTCTTATACTTCGCGCATTCATATACAACACTTTTAATTTGGTACAACACCGGTCCTATTCACCTGACCTTACTCTCTTATTTGTTTCACGTTCCGTCCTATTATTTTGGTACTTTTCTATTCACCTCCCCCCTCTCACACCGGTTCCTATTTCACCTACAAAATTTTATTACAAATACCGCCCCTGAGTCAATACTCTTTGGGGTATGTCTCTACTCTTATTTGTCAAAATCTCAAACTCAAGTCGGATAGGATGGAGTTCCGTCCTATTTATAGGTTGGACTTTGACTGCCATTCCTTCGCTAAACCATTTCCCTTTAGCTCTGGCTGTATTAGGGTTGTTGTCCTGCTGGAAGGTGAACCTCCACCCCAGTCTCAAGTCTTTTGCAGACTCTAACAGGTTTTCTTCCAAGATTGCCCTGTATTTGGCTCCATCCATCTTCCCATCAACTCTGACCAGCTTCCCTGTCCCTGCTGAAGAAAAGCATCTCCATAGCATGATGCTGCCACCACCATGTTTCACAGTGGGGATGGTGTGTTCAGGGTGATGTGCAATGTTAGTGTTCCACCACACATAGCGTTTTGCATTTATGCCAAAAACTTCAATTTTGGTCTCATCAGACCAGAGCACCTTCCTCCACATGTTTGCTGTGTCCCCCACATGGCATGTGGCAAACTGCAAACGGGACTTATTATGGCTGTTTCAACAATGGCTTTCTTCTTGCCACTCTTCCATAAAGACCCGATTTGTGGAGTGCACGACTAATAGTTGTCCTGTGGACAGAATCTCCCACCTGAGCTGTGGATCTCTGCAGCTCCTCCAGAGTTACCATGGGCCTCTTGGCTGCTTCTCTGATCAATGCTCTCCTTGCCCGGCCTGTCAGTTTAGGTGGACGGCCAAGTCTTGGTAGGTTTGCAGTTGTGCCATACTCATTCCATTTTCCGGATGATGGATTGAAACAGTGCTCCGTGAGACCGTTCAAAGTTTGGGATATTTTTTTATAACCTAACCCTGCTTTGGAAAAACATTTTCTCCACTTCACAACTTTATCCCTGAACTGTCTGTTGTTTCCTTGGCTTCATGGATGACCAAGGAACATTGTTTGTTCACTAGTGGTCTCTAACAAACCTCTGAGGCCTTCAAAGAACAGCTATATTTATACTGAGATTAGATTACACACAAGTTGACTCTATTTACTAATTAGGTGACTTCTGAAGGCAATTGGTTGCACTGGATTTTATTTAGGGGTATCAGAGTAAAGGGGGCTGAATACTTTTGCACAACACACTTTTCAGTTTTTTATTTGTAAAAAGATTTGAAAACCATGTATCATTTTCCTTCCACTTCACAATTATGCGCCACTTTGTGTTGGTCTATCACATAAAATCCCAATAAAATACATTTACGTTTGTGGTTGTAACGTGACAAAATGTGGAAAAGTTCAAGGGGTATGAATACTTTTGCAAGCCACTGTACTCCCAATTTATCAACTCCTCCCCCCCACTATATAGTTTAAACCCACCTGTGCAGCCCTAGCAAATCTGCCTGCCAAAACGTTGGTCCCTCTCCAGTTAAAGTGTAACCCGTCCCTTTTGTACAGGTCACCCCTACCCCAGAGGAGATCCCAGTGGTCTATAAATCTAAACCCCTGCTCCCTGCACCAGCCCCTCAGCCACACATTCAGATTCCCCATCTCCCTGATCCTGCCCTCACCAGCATGAGGTACTGGAAGCAATCAGAGATAACCACCCTAGAAGTCCTGCTTTTCAGTCTTCTTCCTAATGCCCCTGTCCCAGATTCCCAGAGGTTTTTGTCAGTCTCCCTTATGGTCAAAAGTGGTTTCCGTTTTAAAAATCGGTCATTTTTTAGTCAAAGTCGGTTGCGATGCTCGTTGAAGGTGGTTGCCGGAGGACAAAAACCTCCAGGAACCGCACGGAAACCGTGGGTGGGGCGCAAAGTCTCCAGAGGCTTCCGTTCAGGTTTCCTAAGTGGGACAGGGGCATTACTCTCTAAATTCACATTGCAGAACCTCCTTCCTCTTCTTCCCACGTGCACAACTACTGCCGGCTGCTCACCCTCACTCCGAGACATCTTGAACCCTGGCACCAGGGAGGCAACAGACCATCCTCGAGTCTCGCCTGCCGCCACAGAATCTCCAGTCCGCACCTTGGACAATGGAGTCAGCCACCACTATGGCTCTGCCTGATGTCGGTCTCGCCGGTCGAATCTCATCACTAGGATTGGAGCCACCAACTAGTCCGGCGCTCTGACTGTAAGGGTCATCTGCCCCGACAGCCCCCAAGAGGGCGTATTCATTAGGTTTCCTGTACTCCACGTTTACTCCTCTTTCTCACAGTCACTGTGGTGGATGTTTAGGTTAAAATGTATTTTGTGTTCTGTTGCTTTTTATTGGAATGACTGTATGGAAAATGAAATACTTGGCTAATAAAGTATGATTATGATTATAATATTTTGCAACATATGAGGAACTTGATTTGCCACACAGTCATACCAATAAAAAGCAATAAAACACATACAACAATAAAATACATTTTAACATAAACATCCACCACAGTGACTCCTCCACACTCCTCACTGTGATGAATGATGGAAAAAAAGGTTCCATCGCTTCCATTCTCTGTTCTTCCTCGGGCGGGGGCCTCGAGCCTTCCGTTGACGGGACGATCTTGGCTCCGGTAAGCCAGCGGTCGGGCCCTTCTCTCCTATTCCTCGATCTGCCTCTATCATGGGACAGGCTATCGACTACTGTTTACAGTAAACCCGCTGAGTCCCGCAGTTATCTGGATTACCCTGCCTCTTGGAAAGACATAATCTCATACTCTCAATTTCTCCATTTTAGTCGCATCTACTCCCAAGATGCGGTGTTACATCTAAGGCATATAACCATATAACAAATACAGCACGGAGACAGGCCCTCTCGGCCCTTCCAGTCCGTGCCGACCATTTGTTTTCCCCTAGTCCCATCTACCTGCACTCAGACCATACCCCTCCATTCCCTTCACGTCCATATACCTATCCACTTTACTTTTAAATGTTTAAAATCGATCCTGCCTCCACCACCTCTGCTGGAAGCTCATTCCACACAGCCACCACCCTCTGAGTAAAGAAGTTCCCCCTCACGTTACCCCTAAACTTCTGTCCCTTAATTCTCATGTCATGCCCTCTTGTTTGAATCTTCCCTACCCTCAATGGAAAAGCCTATCCACGTCAACTCTGTCTATCCCTTTCATCATTTTAAAGACCTCAATCAAGTCCCCCCTTAACCTTCTGCGCTCCAAAGAATAAAGACCTAACTTGTTCAACCTTTCTCTGTAACATAGTCGCTGGAACCCTGGCAACATTCTAGTAAATCTCCTCTGTACTCTCTCTATTTTGTTGACATCCTTCCTATAACTAGGCGACCAAAATTGTACACCATACTCCAGAAATCTAAGATGTCTTTCTTCAGTAAATGTGGTTCACCCTTGCTGTCGTGGATGGATTCTTCCCCTGCATCTCCTGTAGTTTTGCCCATCTTCCCCACAAACGGAACAAGGATGGGGTTTGCCCGGTCCTTTCACCCCACCAGCATCCACATTATCCTCTGACATTTCTGCCACTTTCAACGTGATCCCACCACTATTCACATCTTTCCCTCCCCACTCATTTATGCCTTCTGCAAAGACTGGTCCCTCTGTAATTTCTTGGTTCACATCCCTTCGCACCCTAACCACCTCCTCCCTTTCCCATGCAATTACAGGAGATGTACTGGGTAATACTTGTCCCTATGCCACCTCGCTCACATCCATCCAGAGACCGCAGAGTCCTTCCAGGTGAATCAGACATTCAGATGCACTTCTAACCTCAGCTACTGGATTCAGTGTTTCCCATGTAGCCCTTCACACCAACAGGACCAGGCACAGACGAGGCGACAGTTTCACTGAACACTTGCACTCGGTCTGCCAAGGCCTGTTGGATCTCCCTGCAGTTAACCATTTTAACTTTACTTCCCATTCTTAGACCAACCTTTCTGTCCTGGATGTTCCTCATTGGCAGAGTGAGGCCATATGTAGACTGGAGGAACAGTACCTCATATTCCACTTGGGTGGCTTACAATCCAATGGTGTGAACATTGAATTATTTAATCCTCCCCCCCCCCCCCCCCCGTCCGTCCGTCTGTCCGTCCTCCCTGAGCCCACCTAGTAGTCTTCCCATCACCGGCCCAAAAATTCATCCATGTACTGCGGTAATGCTTCCTGACTTCCAGCACCGCATCTTTGTAAACTAATCACATCTGTCTGTAAATGGTCTATATCCCTCTTCATGTTCACATGTCTAAGTGCCTCTTAAACGCCACCATCATATCTGCTTCCACCATCTCTGTTGGCAGCATGTTTTAGGAGATCTGTGTAAAACAAAAACTGTCCCTGCACATGTCCTCTGTACATATGTTATGCTGCGCAAGTAAGAATCTCATTGTTCCATTTGGGGACATATGACAATAAAATATTCTTTACTTTTAAACATTCCCTCACCACTTTGAAGCTATACCCTCTAGTATCCGACATTTGGAACTTGGAAAACTTTATTGTCATTCAGACCTTGCAGTCTGAACGAAATTTTGTTGCCTGCAGTCATACATATAGTAAATAACAAAACACACAATAAACACATATTTAACATCCACCACAGTGAGTTCACCAGACACCTCCTCACTGCGGTGGAAGGCAAAAATCTTGTCTTTGTCTCTTCTCTTCTTCCTCTTTGCTGAGCCGACCCGGGCCTCCGATGTTGTGACCGCACCGGGTGATGTAAATAAATCCCGCGGGTGAACCGCGCTCCGCGAGCGGGCCGGTTTCAACTCCACGGCCCGGGACGGTCGAAGCTGCCGCCCTCCAGTCCAGCGGACGCAGCTGTTGCCGCGGGAGCTCACAGGTCACCAACACCAACCTGTGACCTGCGAGCTCCCGACGATGTCGTCCACTGGGCCCGCGGCCGGGCCCCTGAAGTCGCTGCCGCCGCCACCGCCACCGGAAAGCCGCCACAGCTCCGAGTCGGGCCGCCGGAACGCCTGAACCCGCCGCAGCCCCGAAGTCCTGGCTGGCTCTGCCTCCGGAGCCTCGGGTCGGTCGCAGTTAAAGTTGGAGGCCGCCAGCTCCGCGATAGGCCTCAGCGCAGACGGAGACGGAGACGGGGGATACGACAAGAAAAGTCGCGTCCCCCCAAAAGGAAGAGACTAAGAACGTTTCTCCCACCCCTCCCACACACACACACTACATAATAACTCAAACTAACGCTAAAAACAAGACAAGAAAACAACAAATAAAAAGAAAAACAGACGGACTGCAGGCGAGCCGCTGCTGCCACTTTCATATTTGCACCCGGGGAAGGGAATTATGTCTACCCTGTCCACACCTCATAGTTTTATATACTTCCATCAGGTCTGTCAACCTCTGACACGCCAGAGACAACAATTCAAGTTTGTCCAACCTCTCCTTGTAGTTAACACTCCCTAATCCAGGAGTTGGCAACCTTGTTCTGCATAGGGGCCAGGACCCATGTCTGTGAGCGGATGGCGGGCCACATCTACCGCCATAGTGTGACACTTGGTGTTGCTTTTTGCATTCGTTTTCACGTGTTTCTCAATTCGTTTTCTGCAGTTCCCAGGTTAGCTCACCTGCCCCGGGACTGGCTGCAGCGCTCAGGTTGCTTGCATGCCCCCGGGAAATACACCTGCAGGCCGGATGATTTAGGTTTACGGGCCGCATGTTGCGATCCCTGCTCCAATCCAAGCAGCATTCAGGTGAATCTCCTCTGCACCCTCTACATTCTTCCTGTAATGGGGCACCCAATGCTCCAAAGTCTGAGAAAGCTGCATCATCACTATCTGACTTACTCGATGCCCCGACTGATCCTTTTCCAGCTGTCTTGCACCATGTTCAAATGTGTTTGCAAGTCCTCAGCTATTGAAGCATGAGCTGGACAGCACGCAACCGGGGTCTCATGTGGAGAATAATAACTGCCACGCAACGAGGAGTCGAACCACTTCCATTGGACTGCCCGTGATCTCCGCCCCTCCCTACAGGTTCCCCTCTGGTCCTCCCGCCAGCCTAATCCCGTCTGGGTGTTAGAGCCTGAGCTCGCCAACATTGCTCTGGGGGTCAGTGGTTGAAATGTCAGTCGGCACGACCTTGAGGACAATCAGAGATAGACAGTCACACCCATTTACTAGGGAATTAAAATAAAACAACAAGGATTTCAAAACATTTCTTCGACCATACATCATTGTGCATTCTTTGATATTTTCATAAGGGATAGGAGTACAATTAGGCCATTCGGCCCATCAAATCATGGCTGATCTATCTCTCTCTCTCCGATTCCCATCTGACTTCTCCCCATAGCCTCTGACATCTGTACTAATCAATAATCTATCCAACTAAATATATCCAGCCACTGACTTGGCCTCCACAGCCTTCTGTGGCAAAGAATTCCACCAGCCTCTGACTAAAGACATTTCTCATCTCCTTCCTTAAATACATTTCTCATCATCTCCTTCCTTTAATTCTGAGGCTATGACCTCTGGTCCTAGACTCTCCCACTAGTGGAAACATCTTCTCCGCATCCACTCTATCCAAGCCTTTCACTATTCTCTATGTTTCAATGAGGTCCCCCCTCATTCATCTAAACTCCAGCGAATACAGGCCCAGTGCCGATAAACGCTCATCGTATGTTAACCCACTCATTCCTGGGATCATTCTTGTAAACCTCCTCTGGACCCTCTCCAGAGCCAGCACATCCTTCCTCAGATATGGAGCCAAAATTGCTCACAATATTCCAAATGCGGCCTGACCAGTGCCTTATAGAGCCTCAACATTACATCCCTGTTTTTGTGTACAGGCCCTCTTGATATAAATTACATAGAAACATAGAAACAGAGAAAATAGGTGCAGGAGTAGGCCATTCGGCCCTTCGAGCCTGCACCGCCATTCAATATGATCATGGCTGATCATCCAACTCAGTATCCTGTACCTGCCCTCTCCATACCCCCTGATCCCTTCAGCCACAAGGGCCACATCCAACTCCCTCTTAAATATGGCCAATGAACTGACCTCAACTACCTTCTGTGGCAGAGAATTCCACAGATTCACCACTCTCTGTGTGAAAAACGATTTTCTCATCTCAGTCGTAAAATACTTCCCCCCTTATCCTTAAACTGTGACCCCTTGTCCTGGACTTCCCCAACATCGAGAACAATCTTCCTGCATCGAGCCTGTCCAACCCCTTAAGAATTTTGTAAGTCTCCATAAGATCCCTCCTCAATCTTCTAAATTCCAGCGAGTACAAGCCGAGTCTATCCAGTCTTTCTTCATATGGAAGTCGTGCCATCCCAGGAATCAGTCTGGCGAACCTTCTCTGTACTCCCTCTTGAGTTTGATTTCTTTACTACGGATTCGACTTCACCTTGGCTGGAGAACCCGTTTCAACTGCGTTTGGATTTATTTCACGTGAGCCTGTTGGGCAGCGTCTCTGGAGAGCATGGACAGGTGACATTCCGTCAAGTACATCGGCGGACAGACCCGCTGAGTTACTCCAGCACACTTATGTTTTTTGTAAACCAGCATCTGCAGTTCCTGGTTTCTACATATCACAGTGAAGGTCGCATCGGCTTCAGCTCTCTGCTCCTCACGGAGAGTTTACTGATTACTGTAATTTCACGAAATCTCAAGTAGCCCGTGCTCAATGTCGAGGCGAGCTGGCGCGGCCGGTCATTCAGCAGCGCCGCGGGCATCCGTGCCGACCTGGGCGTTACAGCGTCGCGCACAGTGAGTGCTGGAGTGAGCGACTCAATCCAGGGTGGCAGAGAGGCGAGGCAGTGCAGCCGCCCCGGGGAGTGAGTGTCCTCTTCTCCCCGAGGGAGGGAGGAGGGGGAGTGGGGGCAGGCAGGGAGGGAGGGAGGGGGAGGCAGGGGGGAGGAGGCGGGGGAGGAGGCAGGGAGGGAGGGGGGAGGCAGGGGGGGGGGGGGGGGAGAGGGAGGAGGGAGGTAGGGGGGAGGGAGGGGGGCAGGGAGGCAGGGGGGCAGGGGGGCAGGGAGGGAGGCAGGGGGCAGGCGGGGCAGAATGGGAGGCAGGGGGGGCAGGCAGGGAGGGAGGGAGGCAGGCAGGCAGTGGGGCAAGGAGGGAGGCAGGGGGGGGGGGCAGGGAGGGAGGGAGGCAGAATGGGAGGCAGGGGAGGCAGGCAGGCAGGGGGGGGGGGGGCGGCTGCACAGGCCGGCGCTGTGTGTCAGCTCTAGCCCGTCATCAGTAGGGTGGTGCGATGCCAACGATAGTCGCGGCCACGGCATTGTGAGCGAACAGTGGCGGGCGGTGTCACACTCGCCCAGCGCCGGGGCAGAGTAGCGGATGCGAGCAGCTGAACGCCGTTATGTAATGAGTGGAGCTCGACCCTTTGCGTTGATGTTAGTTCACGTTGGGAGCGGAGCCGGGGGAAAGGGCGCTCCCCCATAGCTGGAGCTGCCCGGTCTCAGGTCATGGACACCTTACGGGAGAACAGCGACCTGGAGGTGCCCACCCAACCGTCGTCCGCCTACTCCGTCGCCCAGGAGGAGTTTCACTGGGAGAACATAGTCAAGCTGTTCGGCAACAAGTCGGACGAGCTGACCGCACCCGACAGCTTCCCCAAGTATAAGTTTTCCATCAAGAATGAGTACATCACCAACATCAACCAGCGTATCCTCAACAATATCCGCTCCCAGCGCGGCACCGTGCGCCCGGGCTCCATGTCGGCGGTCATCCCCGAGTTCTTCGTGTCGACCGGCTACAACTTCCGCGGCCTGCTGTTCCCAACCATTAACCACTCCTTCCGATCCAAGGAGCTGGAGAAGCTGTACCAGCGCTACTTCGCTCGCCAGAGGCGCAACTCGGTGGTGGTGATGAACCTGCTGGACTGCTTCACCAAGTTCACCGTCCTGATGGTGTACTTCTTCCTGACGCCCGAGATGATCGAGCCCATGAAGAGCGGCCTGACCGGCCTGATCATCTTCTTCTCCACCACGCTGTGCTTCATGGTGCAAGCCGGCAAGGACGCCATCTCGCACAACTACCTGCAGTATATCGGCCTGGCCACCTGGTTCTACCAGACCATGCAGATTCTCCTGGACGTGGGCATGGGCCTGGAGACCAACGAGACGTGGTACATCCTCTTCATCGTGTTCGGCACGTACACCATGCTGCCCCTGCCTCTGCTCTGGAGTATCCTGGCCTGCACCACCTCCACATGCGCCCACCTGCTGATTGAGGCTTTCCGCTTCACACACAGCATCTCCTTTTTTCACCAGGTACCACACGGCGTTTCCTTCGCGACTGTACAGCCGTCCTGTCCTCGGGCACGTATAAAGACATGAAGGGAATATATATGGCGAATGCAGAGTGTGTGTGTGCCCCCCCCCCCCCCCCCGAGGTCGGGCAATCAAGAACCAAATGGCATAGGTTTAAGATGAGCGCAAAAGATTGAATAGGAACCCCTTTCCCCCATCACCTTAAACCCGTGTCCTCTGATTCTCGATTCCCCCACTCTGTATCAAGAGACCCTACCTGGTCTATTCGTGTCGAATTGGAACATCTCTAGAAGATCACCCCTCATCCTCTTGTAATCCAGGGAATAGAGTGGTAGCCTGCTCTCCCGATAGCACAGGCTCTCATCCTGGCAACATCCTGCTAAAGCTTTTCTGTATCCTTTCCAGCTGGACCACATCTTTCTCATAATGTGGTGCCCAGAATTCTAAATGCGGCCTCGCCCAACATCTTATATAACTGCACCACCCCTTCTATACTCAATACTCGGATGAAGGCCAATGTGAAGGCCTTTGACCACCATATCAACCTGTGATGCCATTTTCAATGAACTATGTACCTGCACTCCTAGATCCCTCTGCTCCACAGCACTGTGGGTCCTGCCCATGTTGGACTTCCCAAACTGCAACCCCTCACATTTCCCTGTATTATATTCCATCGCCCATTCCACAGCCCTCCTGGCCAATCTATCCAGATCCTGCTGCAAATGTTGACATCCATCTTCACTATCTACAATGCCAATCACTTTTGTATCGCCTGTAGACTTGCTAATCATGCGTGCATGTACGTTCTCATCCAAATCCTTGATGCAGATGACCAATGGCCATGGGGCAAACACCAAACCACTGGTCACAGGCCTCCGGTCCGAAACGCACCCTTCCACCATCACCCCCTGCTTCCTTCCATGAAGCCACTTTTCTATCCATTCAGCTATCTCTCCTTGGATCCAACCTTCCAGAGCAGCCTACCATGTGGAACCTTGTCAAATGCCTTGCTGAAACCCATATGTACAATGTCTACAGTTATGGCGTCGTCAACCTTTTTGGTCACATCTTAAAAAAACCTCAGTCAGATTCATGAGGCATGACCTCCCACGTAGAGCACCATGGTGACGATCCCCAATCAGCCCTGATCCATCCAAATGCACATATATTATTCCCTCACAATACTCTATATGAACTGGTGGAAGTGGTGGTGCTGCCCAAGCAGCTACGGCTCGCCTGCAGTCCGTCTGTCTTTCTTCTTTTTGTCTTGTTAGATGTAGGTTTTAGTCTATTTTTAGTTGTGTATGTGTGGGGAGTGGGGGGGGGGACTTTTTAAATTTTCTTTCAACGGGGATGCAACATTTTCCTTGTTGTATCTCTGTTTGCGCTGAGGCCCAACATCGTGGAGCTGGCGGCCTCCAACTGGAATCAACCTTGAGGGCTCTGGTCACAGAGCCTGTGGACTTTCCATCGCGGATCTGGCCGACTTCGGAGGCTGTGGCGGCGCTGCCATTGCGGCTGCGACCCGACTTACGGAGCTACGGAGGCTTTGGCCACGGGCCCTGTGGACTGTAACATCAGCATGTCCCTGGTTGGTGACCGATTTTCCGGAGCTCCAGCAACAGCAGCTTTGTCTGCCCCGTTCGCAATTTGAATTGGCCCGTTCGCGGGGCCTTTCATCGCCCGGCGGGGGCTTCAACATCGGGAGCCTTGATCGCCTCGACGCAGCAGTTTGTCTGCCTGACCACAGGAGAAGAAGCAAGGAAGAGATAAAACCTTTTGCCTTCTATCACAGTGAGGAGGTGTCTGGAGGAGATTCACGGTGATGGATGTTTGTGTGGAATTGTGTTAATGGTGTGTTTCGTTGCTTTTTTACTGTCATGACTGCATGGTACGAAATAAAGGAAATTCAATTCAAACTTTCCCACCACAGATGTAAGCTCACGGATCTGTAGATCCCAGCCTTTTGCCTTCATGAATAGAGGCACAACATTTGCCACCCTCCAGTCTTCCAGCACCTCACTTGTATTGAATGACGATACATCAATCTCAGCCAGGGCTCCTGCAATCTCCTCTCTAGCTTCCCACCGAGTCCTCGGATATACCTGATCAGACCCAGGAGATACGCATCAGAACCTTCAGCACCTACTTGATCATAACACTGACTGCTCTCAAGACACTTACAGTGACCGACCCAAGTTCCTCGATCCTCCTGTCGTTCTCCAAGGTAGAAACAGAGCAGAAACACTCAGATGACCTTGTCCATCTCGTTTGGCTCTATGCAGAGTTGACCTACTCTTTATCTGGTTACCCTTAATGTATTTATAAATTTTCTTGGGATTATCCTTAATGCTATCCGCCAAGGCAATTACCTGTCCCCTCTTTGCCATGATTTTTTTTATCGTGCTCCTTAGTTCCTAAAACTGCTCCGAGGATACATTGACCCCAGCTGTCTATACACTTTGAAAACCATCCCACTCATCAATATCATCTCCAGTCTGACTACATTTCTCTCCTAGGCTTTGAATAATTGCAGCCTGGTGGTCTTAGACTCCTAGCCTTACAGCACGGACGGGCCTGTCGGCCTGCTTATTTTGGCCTTATTTTGACATTTTGGCCCATGTACATTGATCCTATCTGCCTGCATTACAACATATTTCGGCGTCTGTCTAAATGCCTCTTAAACATGGTAGAACATAGAACAATCACGCACGAGCACAGGCTCTTCGGTCCGCAATGTCCGTCACAAACATGATGCCCACTCCATTTTTTATCTGCCTCAACAACAACTGCTGCTAAGATGGTGCCCAAGCCAGGCGACTCTCTGCATGTTGGTCCCTGAAGCAGTGTTGCAAACATTAAGTTCCTGGGAACCATCATCTCCAAGGACTTTAAGTGGGGGGCCGCCATCGACTCCACAGTCAAAAAGGCCCAACAGAGGATGTACTTCCTGCGGCAGCTGAGGAAGCACAATCTGCCACAGGCAATGATGGTCCAATTCTACACGGCCATCGTAGAGTCTGTCCTCACCTTCTCCATCATGGTCTGGTTTGGCTCAGCCACCAAGCACGACACCTGGAGGCTGCAGCGAATCGTCCGATCAGCAGAGAAGGTTATTGGCTGCAACCTTCCCTCCATTGATGAACTGTACACTGCAAGGGCCAGGAAGCGAGCGGGCAAGATCATCTCTGACCCCTCTCACCCTGGCCACAAACTCTTTGAATCACTTCCCTCTGGAAGGCGACTCCGGACTGTCAAAGCTGCCACAGCCAGACATAAAAACAGTTTTTATCCACGAGTAGTTGCTCTACTCAACAGCAAAAAATCTGTAGCCTCTTTTTGATCTGATTTTATTTAATTCACATGTTTAATCGATAATGTTTTATTATTAATGTTTCATTTTTGTGTCATTCCTAACTGTCACTGTATGTCATGTTGTCACTTGTGGGTGGAGCACCAAGGCAAATTCCTTGTATGTGAATACTTGGCCAATAAACTTATTCATACATTCATTCATTAATACCATACGATAAAACTTTATTCATCCCCGGAGAGAAACTTGAAATTAAAAGTGAAAACAAAAAGAAAAAGACAAGCGACTGTTGTCTTTCTGCTGTCTGCTCAGCGCCTTTACATGAACAAACAAACAAACAGGCAAACCCAGACTTCTCCCCTGGGCAGACGATGCTAAAACTAGAGTGCCCCCCTCTCCCCCACACAGGGTTCTCCCACCGTCCCCCACGGCGGTCCTGCTACGCCGGGTCCCCCATTGCTCTTCACACCGGTCCCCCCATTGTCTTCCCCTCACGTTCATTGTTCATTGATAGCGGGTCGATTGCGATTGCAAGGCTCCACTGCTGCCGAGGCTCCTGTAGCCGCCGAGGCTCCCGTTGACGCTGAGACCCACCACTGCCGAGGCTCCTGTAGCTGCTGAGGCTCCTGTAGCCGCCGAGGCTCCCGTTGCCGCCGAGGCTCCCGTTGCCGCTGAGACCCCACCACTGCCGAGGCTCCTGTTGCCGCTGAGACCCCACCACTGCCGAGGCTCCCGTTGTCGCCGAGGCTCCTGTAGCTGCTGAGGCTCCTGTAGCTGCCGAGGCTCCTGTAGCCGCCGAGGCTCCCGTTGTCGCCGAGGCCCCACCACTGCCGAGGCTCCTGTTGCCGCTGAGACCCCACCACTGCCGAGGCTCCCGTTGTCGCCGAGGCCCCACCACTGCCGAGGCCCCACCACTGCCGAGGCTCCTGTTGTCGCCGAGGCCCCACCACTGCCGAGGCTCCTGTTGCCATCGAGGTTCGGGCTGCCGCCATGGCACCCACTGCCGCCGCCGAGGCTCCCATCGTCTTCTCCGCTGAGGTTCCTTTGCCGCCCAGCTTCTCCGCACCCTACCAGCCATCATATACAACAGATAATCATCCGACATTTTCGCCACCTCCAACGGGAACCCACCACTGGCCACATCTTCCCATTTCCTCCCCTGTCTGCTTTGCGCAGAGACCGCTCCCTCCATAACACCCTGGTCACTTCGTCCCTTCCCACCCAAACCACCCCCTCTCCGGGCACTTTCCCTTGCAACTGCAGGAGATGCAACACTTGTCGCTTTACCTCCCCCCTTGACTCCATTCAAGGACCCAAGCAGTCCTTCCAGGTGAGGCAGAGGTTCACCTGCACCTTCTCCAACCTCATCTATTGCATCCACTGCTCTAAGTGTCAACTGCTCTACAACGGTGAAGCCAAGCGCAGACTTGGCGATCGCTTCGCCCAACACCTCCGCTTGGTCCGCAACAACCAACCTGATCTCCCGGTGGCTCAGCACTTCAACTCCCCCTCCCATTCCAAATCTGACCTTTCTGTCCTGGGCCTGCTCCGTGGACAGAGTGAGGCCCACTGTAAATTGGAGAAGCAGCTCCTCATATTTCGCTTGTGTATTTTACACCCCAGAGGTATGAACATTGACCTACAATTTCAAGTAGTCCCTGCTTTGTCCTCCCCTTCTCAGTTCTCCCTCAGCCCACTGTCTCCTCCTCTTCCTTTCTTCTTCCCGTCCCCCCCACCCCCACATCAGTCTGAAGAAGGGTCTCGACCCGAAACGTAGCCTATTTCCTTCGGTCCATAGATGCTGCCGCGCCCGCTGAGTTTCTCCAGCGCTTTTGTCTGCCTTCCAAATGTGATCTAATCGATAAGGTCTCACATAGGAGATTAGTGGGCAAAATTAGAGCATTAGAGGAATCGAATATAGGAGCAAAGAGGTCCTTCTGCAGTTGTACCGGGCCCTAGTGAGACCACAACTGGAGTATTGTGTGCAGTTTTGGTCCCTTAATTTGAGGAAGGACATTCTTGCTATTGAGGGAGTGCAGGTTTACAAGGTTAATGCCCGTAATTTCTGGAGTTTAGAAGGATGAGAGGGAATCTCATTGAAACATATAAGATTGTTAAGGGATTGGACATGCTAGAGGCAGGAAACATGTTCCCGATGTTGGGGGAGTCCAGAACCAGGGGCCACAGTTTAAGAATAAGGAGTAAGCCATTTAGAACGGAGATGAGGAAACACTTTTTCTCACAGAGAGTGGTGAGTCTGTGGAATTCTCTGCCTCAGAGGGCAGTGGAGGCAGGGTCTCTGGAACTTTCAAGAGAGAGCTAGATTGGGCTCTTAAAAATAGCGGAGTCAGGGGATATGGGGAGAAGGCAGGAACGGGGTACTGATTGGGGATGATCAGCCATGATCACAATGAATGGCGGTGCTGGCTTGAAGGGCCGAATGGCCTCCTCCTGCACCTATTGTCTATTGTCACATAACGTCCCAACTCTTCCATGCCCTGACATACGACGGCAAGCAAGGAGCCACATTTAGGGAACTTTGTGTTCACAGCTCTGTGTGCACTAAATGTTGTACCCTTTATCCTTTACCTGCGCACTGTGGGTAGCTTGATAGTAGAAAGGAACTGCAGGTGCTGGAAGAGGAGACGCAAAGTGCTGGAGTAACTCAGCGGGACAGGCAGCCTCCCTGGAGAGAAGGAATGGGTGACATTTTAGGTCGAGACCCCTCTTCAGACTGAGAGTCGGGTGAGGGTCTAGAGATATGGAGGGGTACGGTGTGAAAACGACAGATAAAAGCAGACGATTGTAAGGAAATGTAGAATGGTTCATTGCTAAGTTAGTGGAAGGTGACAAGGAAGCGTCCAAACAGTAAAATTAATCAGGACAGTGAAACTGGTGGTGAACTAGGGTGGGGGGGGATGGCGAGAGAGAGGGAAAACAAGGGATACAAAGTTATAGAAATCAATGTTCACATCGCTACCCAAGCGAAATACGAGGTGCTGTTCCTCCAATTTGCACGTGGCCTCACTCTGACAATGGAGGAGGCCCAGGGCAGTAAGGTCGGATTGGGAATGGGAGGGGGAGCTGACGTGCTGGGCCACCGGGA
Source organism: Okamejei kenojei (assembly GCA_035221665.1). NCBI lineage: Eukaryota > Metazoa > Chordata > Chondrichthyes > Rajiformes > Rajidae > Okamejei > Okamejei kenojei. Next base: position 94,366,189 of record CM069138.1, read on the forward strand.
GAGCGGAGGCGTTCGGCGAAACGATCGCCGAGCCTGCGCTCGGTCTCACCCATGTACACGAGCTCACACCTGGAACAGCGGATACCATCGATGAGGTTGGAGGGTGCAAGTGAACCCCTGCCTCACCTGGAAGGACGGAGTCGAGGGGGGGGGGGGGTAGAGGGACGGGTGATTGCAATCATGTACAGTCTTTTCGTTGACTAGACAGCTCTCAAATAAAAGCTTTTCACTGTACCTCAGTACATGTAACTATAATAAATAAACTAACCTAAACCGAACTGAAACACATCTGTAAATCTCCTTTGCCCTTCGTTGATGTTCTCAAATTTGAATGGCAATAGGTGATGTTATCTGTCAAATATGTCATACATCTAAAGCACCCGCAGCATGTCACTGAGAGCCTGCCTCTGTCCCAGCATTTACAGAATAGATTCTGGTGTCTTTCCGTTGCAGTTGATTATCAAAGGATTGTTGCTGATCACGATGAACATCGGCAGTCTCTATATCAGCTACCTCACCGACCGAGCACATCGATTGGCTTTCCTGGAGACCAGACGAAGTATTGAGGGCAGACTGCAATTAGAGGAGGAGAATGAAAGACAGGTAACGTCATGGTCAAAGGACATTGGCAGCGACAGACCATGATCTCATTCAGTTCCCTGCCCAGTGTCGATACTTTACCATTTCTGTGTCTCCCTATTTGCCTCTAAAACAATGCAGAAGTTTCCACTTTTCCTAGACACACCATCTCCCCGTTCCCTTCTCCCACCATCTCTCCGTTCCCTCAATCCCACCATCTTTCCATTCTCACTCCATCTCTCCGTTCCCCCACTCCCACCATCTCCCCGTTCCCTTCTCCCACCATCTCTCCGTTCCCTCACTCCCACCATCTCTCCGTTCTCACTCCATCTCCCCGTTCCCCCACTCCCACCATCTCCCCGTTCCCCCACTCCCACCATCTCTCCGTTCCCCCACTCCCACCATCTCTCCGTTCCCCCACTCCCACCATCTCTCCGTGCTCCCACTCCCACCATCTCTCCGTTCCCCCACTCCCACCATCTCTCCGTTCCCCCACTCCCACCATCTCTCCGTTCCCCCACTCCCACTATCTCTCCGTTCCCCCACTCCCACCATGGAGGCGAGGGAGGTGGTATAGAGACAGGTGTTGGATCTCCAGCAGTGGCAGGGGATAGGACCTGGGGAGGGGTGACTGCATCAAGGATGTGCGGCGGAGCAGTCTCTGCGGAAGGTGGAAAGGAGCGTGGATGGAAATCCCCACCTCACATCTGCCTATCCCTCTCCAGGCTTTGTCCTGCCCCTCCTCTCTTGTGGATATCTGTTGCTCACAACAAGCAGTCTAAAGAAGAGTCCCGACCCAAAAAGTCACTTATCCATGTCCTCCAGAGATGCTGCCAGAACCGTAGTTGCTCAACATTGTCTGTCTCTTTTGATTTCCCTGTATCTTCCGTCCAACTGTCTCTTGATACCGAAGATAGACACAAAAAGCTGGAGTAACTCAGTGGGACAGGCAGCATCTCTGGAGATAAGGGATGGGCTTTCTTTTCTCCAGGTCGGGTCGACACCGTTCTTCAGACTGAAGATCACCTCCTATTGAGAGAGGGTGTTGGGATAGACGCTGTGTGAAGGAGGGTAAGTCGGGCTTTGGCTGAGGAGGCTTCAGAGAGGAGGCTGAGCAAATGCTGAGCAGAGGGGAACAGGTGGTCAAAGTATGGTCTGTGTGTGATTGTTGGGCTAGGTGCAGTGGTGATGGCAGGTAGAATGGTGCAATGTTCCTCCTGCAGGAAGTAGGAAGTCAGGGCAACTGCCCATGTCCCTGATGACTGTGGGTCTGTGGGAATTGTATCCAGGGGCTGCTCCTTAAAGTGAAGTGGAACTGGAACTGCAGTTGGATGATCCCAGGATAGTCCAGGAGAATGAGATCTTCAGAGATAGGGATAATAGTGAGGTGGTCACACACAAGGTCCAGGAAGAGAGGTACCTACTTTATCCATGGCAACCGTTGACATTCTGGGCTAGTCCCTTCTGGCCCTTCAAATTCCCTCCAATTTTAAAATGTTCCCTGAGGACAGACTGTGAGCATTGACTTTATCCATGCCTGTGGGCAACTTGTAAACCTCTAAGACGAGGTTACAGTGGGCAAATTGCCGATTGTGAATTTGTCTAGAGTGTAGGTAAGTTTGTCTACAGTGTAGGTAAGTGGCCAATTAATGAAAGGAGTGTTAATGGCGGGTGTGGAAGAGAGAAACAGGGAAGCACGCAGAGTGAAACGCCATTGCTCTGCTGGGAGCCAGCATGAACCTGCTGGGCAGAACGATCTCTGCTGGAATGCCTATTGCTGCTCCTATTGACAAAGTTAAGGGGCTGTCCCACTGCGGCGACCTAATTGGCGAGGTTAGAAGAGTTTAGGAGAGTTTGAAAAAGTGTCATGTTGAAGACCTCCTTCGACTATGTAGAAGATCTCCTTTTTTACTTTTTCACCCAGAGAGTTGTGAATTTATGGAATTCCCAGTGGAGGCCAAATCACTGGATGGATTTAAGAGAGAGATGGATAGAGCTCTAGGGGCGAGTGGAGTTAAGGGATATGGGGAGAAGGCAGGCACGGGTTATTGATAGGGGACGATCAGCCATGATCACAATGAATGGCGGTGCTGGCTCGAAGGGCCGAATGGCCTCCTCCTGCACGTATTTTCTATGTTTCTATGTTTCCGTGACTATATTGAAGACTAGCTTCGACTAGCTTTGGGAAAATTGGACACCGAATAGTGGAGAGTGAAGATGATCTCCTTCAACCTCCCTTTGACTGTGATGAAGACTACCTACGACTACCTTCAACTACCCTCGATTACCCACGACTAACATGCCGACCTAGTATGACCTACTTCGACTAAATCTACGAGTAAAAAATATATAGATTTTTTCCAGGGCGACCTTTTTTTACTCGCGGGCATTTTTCAACATGTTGAAAAATACGCCGCGACCTAGCTGAGGCCTCGAGTACGCGGGGACCACTCTCGAGCACGAAGGGGAGTTACAAAGACCTCCTAGGACCATGTGTCGACCATGCTGCGAGTATGTTGAGGGCAAACTCTACTGAACTCGCCAGTTAGGTCGCCGCAGTGGGACAGCCCCTAAACTCTGCTTATATGTGGATGGTGAAAGACACTTGAATTCCTGCTCGTCTCTTCAGATCGCCTTTGTGAAGATAATCATCCTTTATTTGCTTTATAAAGGAAAAGTTGGTACTGTCCGTTCTTCCACGATTTATGATGCAGGAGATACTCAATGACATGGCTATAGAGGTGAGAACACAAGGAGGCTTCCACAAGATCTACGCCCATGAATATGCTAACGTGAGGTGAGTCTGTGGACAATGGCATTCAGCAGCAGGAACGGGAGCAGGGCAGGTGTGTGGGAATGAGAGCAGTGTAGGAGTGTGGGAATAGGATCGGGTCAGGAACATAGGACGGGAGCAGGGCAGGGGTGTGGGAATGGGAGTGTGATAGGAATGTGGGAATGGGAGCAGGACAGAAGTGGGAATGGGAGTGGGTCAGGAGTGTGGGAATGGGAGCGGGTCAGGAGTGTGGGAATGGGAGCGGGTCAGGAGTGTGGGAATGGGAGTGGGTCAGGAGTGTGGGAATGGGAGTGGGTCAGGAGTGTGGGAATGGGAGCGGGTCAGGAGTGTGGGAATGGGAGCGGGGCAGGAGTGTGGGAATGGGAGCGGGGCAGGAGTGTGGGAATGGGAGCGGGTCAGGAGTGTGGGAATGGGAGCGGGGCAGGAGTGTGGGAATGGGAGCGGGTCAGGAATGTGGGAATGGGAGCGGGGCAGGAGTGTGGGAGTGGGAGCGGGGCAGGAGTGTGGAAGTGGGAATGGGAGCAGGGCTATAGTGTGGGAATGGGGGCAGGGCAGGAGAGTGGGATTGGGTATGGGAGTGGGACAGGTGTGTGAATGGGAGTGGGGCAGGTGTGGGAATGGGAGTGGGGCCGGTGTGGGAATGGGAAGAGGGTAGGAGTGTGGGAATGGGACCAGGCGTGTGGGAATGGTGCGAGTGGGATTGTGGGAATGGGACAGACCAGTAGAATGGGAATGTGAGCAAGGCAGGAATGTGGAAAAGGGAGTGGGTCATGAATTTGGGAGTGGGTTGGGGAGTGGGGCAGAAGCGTGAGAATGGCAGCAGGGCCCGAGTGTGAAAATGTGAACAGCTCAGGAGTATGGGGATGGGACAGGGGCAGGAGAGTGGGAATATGAGCATGGCCGGAGTGCGGAATGGGAGCGGGGGCAGGACAGTGGGAATATGAGCGGGGCAGGAGTGCGGGGATGGGAGTGGGAGCAGGGGTAGGAATGGGAGCATGGCATGAGTGTGGGAATGGGAGAGGTTCAGGTTTGTGGGAATGGGACTGGGGTAGGAATGCATGCAAGGCAGAAGTGTGGGAATAGGAATGGGGCAGAAGTGTGGAGAAGGAATGGGAGCAGCGAGGAGTGTAGGAATGGGATTGGGAGTGGGTAGGTGTGTGGGAGTGGGATTTGGAGCAGGGCAGGATTGTGGGTGTAGAATTGGGAGCGGGGTAGTGCTGTGGGAATGGGAATGGGAATTGGAGAGGGGAAGGAGTGTGGAAAGGGGTCCGGGCAAGTAGTGTGGGAGTGGGGCATGACAGTGGGAATGGGAGCAGGACATGAGTGTGAAATTGGAAATGGGAGTGGGACAGGAGTTTGGGAATGGGTGCGGGGCAGGAGTGTGGAAATGGGAGTCCATCCGCCGGACTGTGGAAATGGGAATGGGGCTGATGTTGACAGTGAATAGGAGCAGGGCAGGAGTGTGGGAATGGGATTTGGTGTGGGATAGGAGCGTGGGACTGGGAATGGGGCAGGAGTGAGGGAATGGGAGAAGGGCAGGAATGGGAGAATGGGAGTGGGAGAAGCGCAGGTGTTTGTAAGTGGGATTGGGAACTGGGCAGGAGTGAGGGAATAGGAACGGGACAGGAGTATGGGATTGGGAGCGCGTCAGTACTGTGGGGATGTGAGCGAGGCAGGAATGTTGAAATGAGAGCGGGGTCAGGAGAGTAGGAGCAGGGCAGGGTGGTAATGGGAATGGGAGCAGGGCAGCAAGTTGGAAATGGGAGCGGGGCAGGAGTGTCGGGATTGATGCGGGCAGGAGTCTGGGAATGGGGCAGAACAGTGAAGTGAGAATGGGAGCAACAGTGTGGAAATGGGAGTGGGCATGAGTTTCGGAGTGGGTTGATGAGCGAGGCTGGATTGTGAGATTGGGAGCAGGTCAGGAGATTTGGAACGGGGCAGGAGAAAGGGAATGGGAGCAGGGCAGATGTGGGAATGGAATGGGAATGGCAGAGGGGCAGGTGTCTGGGAGTGGGATTGGGAGCTAGGCAGGAGTGTGGGAGCTGAGCAGGAGTGAGGGAATAGGAACGGGCAGGAGTGTGGGAATGGGTGTGGGCGGGAGTGTGGGAATGAGTGTGGGCAGGAGTGTGGGAATAGGAGCAAGGCATAGGTTTGGGTGCGAGTTGGTGAGCGGATCAGGAGTGGGAGGGGGATTGGGGCAGTAGTGTAGGACTGTGAGCTGGGCTGGGATGTTAAAATGGGAGGAGGTAAGGAGTGGGAATAGGACCGGGGCAGGAGTGGGAGCGGGGCAGGATAGTGGGAGTGGTAGTGGGAACAGGGCAGTTGTGGGAATGGGAATGGGAATGCGAGCAGGGCTGGAGTGTGGGAATGGGACCGAGGCAGGAGTGTGGGAATTAATGCGTGCGGAAGTGTGGCAATGGGGGGGAGCAAGGCAGCAGTCGGGAAATGGGAGCGGGGCATGAGTTTGGGAGTGGGAACGGGAATGGGCCATGTGTGGGAATGTGAGCAGGGGCAGGAGTCTGGGATTGGGAGCGGGGTAGGTGTATGAGAATTGTGCGGGCAGGAGTGTGGCAATGGGAAAGGGGCAGAACAGTGAGAATGGGAGCAAAGCAGGAGTGTGGAAATGGAAGCGGGTTAGGTGTCTGGGAATGGCACCGGAGGCAGGAGAGTGGGAATGGGAGCGGGCCACCTGTGGTGGGGACCAGTGCAGGAGTGTGGAAATGGGAGCGGGGCTGGTGTGAGTGAATGGGAGCGGGGCAGGAATGTGGGAATGTGAGTGGGAGCAGGGCAGGGGTGAGGGTAGTGGATTCAGAGAGGGGCAGGAATGTGGGAATAGGAGCGTGGCAGGAGCAATAGGGCCTAGAAACATAGAAAATAGGTGCAGGAGTAGGCCATTTGGCCCTTCGAGCCAGCACCACCATTCAATGTGATATAACAATTACACCACGGAAACAGGCCCTCTCGGCCCTTCCAGTCCGTGCCGACCATTTGTTTCCCCCTAGTCCCATCTACCTGCACTCAGACCATACCCCTCCATTCCCTTCCCGTCCATAAACCTATCCACTTTACTTTTAAATGTTAAAATCGATCCGGCCTCCACCACTTCTGCTGGAAGCTCATTCCACACAGCCACCACCCTCTGAGTAAAGAAGTTCCCCCTCGCGTTACCCCGAAACCTCTGTCCCTTAATTCTCATGTCATGCCCTCTTGTTTGCCCTCAAACTTGTCATCCCTTTCATCATTTTTCAAGTCCCCCCTTAACCTTCTGCGCTCCAAAGAATAAATACCTAACAGGGAAAAAAGCATGGTATGTTAGCCAGTGAAAAAAGCGAATGGTATGTTAGCTCATAGCAAAAGGATTTGAGTGGGAAAAGACCACACCTGGAGTATTGCGTGCAGTTTTGTCTCCAAATCTGAGGAAGGACATTATTGCCATAGAGGGAGTGCCACCAGACTGATTCCTGATGTCAGGACTGTCTTATGAAGAAAGACTGGATAGACTCGGTTATACTCTCTGGAATTTAGGAGATTAAGAGGGATCAACTTACTCATGCAGGAAGATCGATGTTGGGGAAGTCAAGGGGTCATCCTTTAAGACCAGATCACACCTCTGGAATGCCACCCCATTGGCTAAGAGTGAATGTGGCCCCTAAGGGATCTGCGCTGAGTTGGATGATCAGCCATGATCATATTGAATGGCGGTGCAGAATAATGGCCTAGCACCTATTTCTATGTTTCTATGTTTGTTCAACCTTTCTCTGTAACATAGTTGCTGGAACCCAGGCAACATTCTAGTAAATCTCCTCTGTACTCTCTCTATTTTGTTGACATCCTTCCTATAATTAGGCGACCAAAATTGTACACCATACTTCCAGAATTGGTCTTACCAATGCCTTGTACAATTTTAACATTACTTCCCTACTCCTATATTCAATGCTCTGATTTATAAAGGCCAGCACACCAAAGGCTTTCTTTACCACCCTATCTACTTGCGATTCCACCTTCAGGGAACTATGCACAGTTATTCCTAGATCTCTCTGTTCCATAGCATTCCTCAATTCCCTACCATTTACCATGTACGTCCTATTTTGATTTGTCCTGCCAAGAAGTAGCACTTCACACTTATCAGCATTAAACTCCATCTGCCATCTTTCAGCCCACTTTTCCAAATGGCCCAAATCTCTCTGTAGACTTTGAAAATCTACTTCATTATCCACAACACCACCTATCTTAGTATCATCTGCATACTTACTTATCCAATTTTCCACCCCATCATACAGATCATTGATGTACATGACAAACAACAGTGGACCCAACACAGATCCCTGAGGCACCCCACTGGTCACCGGCTTCCAACCTGACAAACAGCCATCCACCATTACTGTCTGACATCTCCCATTCAGCCACTGTTGAATCCATCTTGCTACTCCGCCATTAACACCCAAAGATTGAACCTTCTTAACCAACCTTCCATGGGGAACCTTGTCAAAGGCCTTACTGAAATCCATATAGACAACATCCACTGCTTTACCCTCATCAATTTCCCTAGTTACCACTTCAAAAAATTCAAGAAGGTTTGTCAAACCTGACCTTCCAGGCACAAATCCATGTTGACTGTTCCTGATCAGACCCTGTTTATCCAGATGCTTATATATATTATCTCTAATTATCCTTTCCATTAATTTGCCCACCACTGACATCAAACTAACAGGTCTATAATTGCTAGGTTTATTCTTTGAACCCTTTTTAAACAATGGAACAACATGCACAGTACGCCAATCCTCCGGTACTATTCCCGTTTCTAATGACATTTGAAATATTTCTGTCATAGCTCCTGCTATTTCTACACTAACTTCCCTCAATGTCCTAGGGAATATCCTGTCAGGACCTGGAGACTTATCCATATAACCATATAACCATATAACAATTACAGCACGGAAACAGGCCCTCTCGGCCCTTCCAGTCCGTGCCGACCATTTGTTTTCCCCAAATCCACTTTTATATTTTTCAAAAGTGTCAGTACTTCCTCCTCTTTGAATCTCGTAGTTTCCATAGCTACTCTACTTTTTTCCCTTACCTCACAGAGTTCAATATCCTTCTCCTTGGTGAATACCGAAGAAAAGAAATTGTTCAATATCTCCCCCATCTCTTTTGGCTCTGCAGATAGCTGTCCATTCTGGCTCTCTAATGGTCCAATTTTATCCCTCGTTATCCTTTTGCTATTAATATAGCTGTAGAAACCCTTTGGATTTACTTTCACCTTTCTTGCCAAAGCAACCTCGTATCTTCTTTTAGCCTTCCTAATTTCTTTCTTAAGATTCTTTTTACATTCTTTATACTCCTCTAGCACCTCATTTACTCCATGCCTCCTATAATTATTGTAGTAATCTCTCTTAATTAGATCATGGCTGATCATCCACAATCAGTATCCTGTTCCTGCTTTTTCCCCATATCCCTTCATTCCGTTAGCCCTTCGAGCTAAATCTAACGCTCTCTTGAAAATATCCAGTGAATTGGTCTCCACTGCCTTCTGTGGCAGAGAATTCCACAGATACACAACACTCAGAGTGAAATAGTTTGGGAGTTGGAAAGGGGCAGGTGTGTGGGAATGGGGCAAAAGTGAGGGAATGGGGACCAGGAAGGATGGTGGGAATGGGAGCAGGACAGCAGTGCGGGAATAGGAATGGGTAAAGGAGGGTCGGAATGGGAGCGGGGCAGGGGTTTGGGAATGGGAATGGAGCAGGGCAGGAGTGTGAGAATTGGAGACGGTCAGGAGTGTGAAATGGGAGTGTGACAGCACCGTGGGAATGGGAGCAGGGCAGGTGTGTGGGGATGGGGGCCGTGCAGTAGTGTGGAAAATGTGAGCGGGAGAGTAGTGATGGAATGGGAGCGGGGCACGAGTTTGGGAATGGGATGCGGGCAGGAGTGTGGGGATGAGAGCGTGGCAGGTGTATGAGAATGTGAGCCGGGTAGGAGTGTGGAAATAGGAATGGGGCAGAAGTTTGGAGTGGATTTGGGATCGGGGCAGGAGAGCGGGAGTGGGATTGAGTGCGGGGTAGCAGTGGGATTGCGAGTGGGTCAGGAATGTGGGAATTTGAGTGGGCAGGAGTGTGGGATTGGAAAAGGGAATCGAGGAGTGTGAAGAGGATATGGAGCAGGGCAAGAATGTGAGAGTGGGATTGGGATTAAGAGCGGAGTAGGAGTGTGGGAATGGGAGCGGGACATCAGGGTGGGGTGGGGCAGGAGTGTAGGATTGGGAGTGGGGGAGGAGTGTAGGAATAGGAATGGGAGCAGGGCTGGAATGTGGGAGTGAGATTGGGATTGGGGCAGGTGTGTGGGGGGGGCAGAATTGTGGGTGTGGGATTGGGAATGGGGAGGAATGTGAGATGGGAGCGGGGCAGGAGTGTGGGAATGGGAGTGGTGCAGTATTGTGGACATGGGAATCGGAAAAGGACAGGAGTGTGGAAATGTGAGCAGGGCAGGTGTGTGGAAATGGGATTGGGCGGGAGTGTGGGATTGGAAAAGTGAGCGGGATGGTGTGGGAACGGCAGCGGAGCAGGAATATGGGAATGGGAGCGGGGCTGGAATGTGTGATTGGGAGCGAGGTAGGTGTGGGAATGGGAGCAGGGCAGGAATGTGGGAATGTGAGTGGGAGCAGGGCAGGGGTGAGGGTATTGGATTCGGAGAGGGGCAGGAATGTGGGAATAGGAGAGTGGCAGGAGTGTGGGAAATGCAATAGGGCCTAGAAACATAGAAAATAGGTGCAGGAGTAGGTCATTTGGCCCTTCGAGCCAGCACCACCATTCAATGTGATATAACAATTACAGCACGGAAACCGGCCCTCTCGGCCCTTCCAGTCCGTGCCGACCATTTGTTTTCCCCTAGTCCCATCTACCTGCACTCAGACCATACCCCTCCATTCCCTTCCCGTCCATATACCTATCCACTTTACTTTTAAGTAAAAGAGGGTGTGGGACTGGGAACAGGGTTGTGCTGTGGGATTGGGAATGTGATTTGGAGAGAGGCAGGAGTGATGGAATGGGAGCAGGGCAGTAGTGTGAGCATGGGAGCTGGGCAGTATATTGGGAATGCGATTGGGAGCAGAGTAGGAGGTGGGAATAGGAATGGGAGAAGGGCAGCAGTGTGGAAATCAGAGCGGGGCAGGAGAGTGGATGCGGGAGTGGGACAGGATTGTGGGAGTGGGAATGGGAGCAAGGCAGGAGCGTGGGATTGGGAGCAGAGCAATAGTGTTGGAATGGGTGTGGGGCTGCAGCGTGGGAGAGAGTCAGGAGTGTTAAAGTGGGAATGAGTCAGGAGTGTGGGAATGGGAGCGGGGCTGGAATGTGTGATTGGGAGCGAGGTAGGTGTGGGAATGGGAGCAGGGCAGGAGTGTGGGAATGGGAGCGGGGCATGATTGTGTGAGTGGGATTGGGAGCAGGGCAGGAGTGTGGGAATGGGAGTGAGGTAGGGGATTGGGAGTGAGGTGCACTAAGGAGCTTGGGAATGGGAGAGTGGGCTGGAGTGTAGAATTAGAAGAGAGACAGGAGGGTGGGAATGCAATCAGTGCAGGAGTGTCGAAATGGGATCCGGGCAGGAGCGTGGGATTGGAACAGAGAGCGGGACGGAAGTGTGGGAATGGGAGCGGAGCAGGAATGTGGGAATGGGGCGGGGCTGGAATTTGGGGTTGGGAGTAAGACAGGAGTGTGGGACTGGCAGCGGGGGCCGGAATATGGGGATATGGTCGGGGCAGTAGTGTAGGAATGTGAGCGGGACAGGGATGTGGGGATGGGATCCGGGCAGGAGTGTGAGAATGCGAGCCTGGCAGGTGCATGAGAATGTGAGCCAGGTAGGAGTGTGGAAACAGGAACGGAGCAGAAGTTTGGAGTGGATATGGGAGCAGGGCAGGAAAGTGGGAGTGGGATTGGGAGTGGGTTAGGTGTGTGGAATGCCAGTTCGGTAGTCCGAAAAACGCAAGGAATCTTGGGATTTTTCAAAGGTCATTCGAGAATAAAAGAAGTGAACGGGGTGCCTGGCAGCAGGGAGAGAGCGGGGTATAACAGCGAGGGAGAGGGCGTAGATGCGAGTGGGAGACAGGGAGAGACAGTCAGAGGTGGGGGGAGAGAGGTTTCAGTTGGACAGACAACCACTGGTAAAGTCATGGCTCGTTGCTTCCATGAGAGTCGGGCAAATGTCCTCAAGCGACAGAATGCATCTTCAGAACCCCCTCGTCTCCACCGCGCTGGAGATTTGCGCGGCCGCAAGGAACAAGTGACCTCAAGTTTGCCTTGAGTGAACTGAGTGTTCTTTCCATCCTCGTCCTACACCGGCATTTTGTGAGAGTGGTTGGATCCCGGGATGGAGGAGACACTCTCTCAAAACGGCGAGGACGAGGGCAGTAAGAACACTCAACGCAAACCTTAGGTCATCTGCTCCTTGCGCCCGTGGAAATCCCCGCTCCCATCCATCCCAACCACGGAGCCAAAGCCTAATGTGTTGGAAGTCTAAATAGACAATAGGCAATAGGTGCAGGAGGAGGCCATTCGGCCGTTCGAGCCAGCACCGCCATTCAATGTGATCATGGCTGATCATCCCCAATCAGTACCCCGTTCCTGCCTTCTCCCCATATCCCCTGACTCCGCTATTTGTAAAGACCTCTCTCTTGAAAGCATCCAGAGAACCGGCCTCCACCGCCCTCTGAGGCAGAGAATTCCACAGACTCATCACTCTCTGTGAGAAAAAGTGTTTCCTCATCTCCGTTCTAAATGGCTTACTCCTTATTCTTAAACTGTGGCCCCTGGTTCTGGACTCCCCCAACATGGGGAACATGTTTCCTGCCTCTAGTGTGTCCAAACCCTTAATAATCTTACATGTTTCAATGAGATCTCCTCTCATCCTTCTAAACCCCAGAATGTACAAGCCCAGCCGCTCCATTCTCTCAGCATATGACAGTCCCACCATCCTGGGAATTAAACTTGAAACCTACACTGCACTCCCTCAATAGCAAGAATGTCCGCCCTTCTATACTCCAGAGTGAAGGAGGGTCTTCTATCCACAGCCCTGCGTGCAGGAGTGTCAGCCCGGACCCGTAGGCAGCGGGGAAGGGAGGCGCCGGCCCCTGCTCCACTCCGCTTGTCCCGCCGGCAGACAGGCGGGGCTGATCTGGAGTCGGTGCTCTTTTCCGCGCTGCCTGCGGGGTCTCGGTGGGAGGTCCAGCGGTGGCTGGATAGGGACGAGACGCAGATCTGCACCCATGCACCCATGCAGTGGCACGGCTGCCGCCAGTGTTTAGCCCGAGTGACCGATGACCTGTGCATGCACAGTCGGAATACCGAACTTGCTTATAGGAGAGGGACCGATTTGTGTGACTACGAGCGGGGCAGGAGTGTGGAAATGGAGCGAGACAGAAATGTGGGAGTGGGAATGGGAGTAGGGCAGGAGCGTAGGATTGGGATTAGGAGCAGAGTACGAGTGTGGGGCTGGGAGCGGGGCAGGAGTGCAGGATTGGGAGCGGGGCAGGAGTGGGAATAGGAATGGGAGCGGAACAGGAGTGTGTGGGGGGGCGCAGAATTGTGGGTGTGGGATTAGGAGTGGGAATGGGAGCGGGGCAGGAATATGTGACTGGGATTAGGAGCAGGATGGTGTGGGAATGGGAGCGGGCAGGAGTGTATGGGGGGGGCAGAATTATGGGTGTGGGATTGGGAACGGGTCAGGAATGTGGGGATGGGAGTGGGGGGAAATAGTGGGATTGGCAATTAGAGAGGGACAGGAGTGTGGGAATGCGATCGGGCAAGAGTGTGGGATTGGGAGCAGATGAGTGTGCGATTAGAAGCAGGACAGGACTGTGGGAATGTAATCGGTGCAGACTGTGGGAATGGAAGCAGGGCAGGAGTGTGGGTTTGGAAAAGAGAGCGGGATGGAAGTGTGGGAATGGGACAGAGCAGGAATGTGGGATGGGAGCGGGGCTGGAATGTGGGATTGGGAGCGAGGTAGGTGTGGGAATGGAAGCAGGGCAGGAGTGCGCAAACAGGGCAGGAGTGTGAAATTGGGAGCGAGTGCAGGAATGCGAGCGGGGCAGAGGTGTGGGTGTGGGTGCAAGGAAAGAGTGTGAGGTGTGGGTGCGGGAACGGGGCAGGAGTGGGAATGTGAGCGGGGCTGGAATGTGGCAGTAGGAACGGGGTAAAAAATGTGGGAAATGGATCAGGGATGGAGTGAGGGAATGGGAGCTAGACAGGAGTGTGGTAGTGGGAATGGGAGCAGGGCAGGAGTGTATGTGTGGGAATAAGAGCGGGGTAGGTGTGGGAATGGGAGCGGGGCAGGAATGTGGGAATGGGTTCGGGGCAGGTGTGTGGGAATGGGATTGTGGCAGGATTGTGGGATTGGGAACGAGGCAGAAGGATGGGAGTGGGAGCGGGGTAGCTGCGTAGATATCGCGAGGGGCAGGAGTGTGGAAGTGGGGCAGTATTATGGGAATTGGTGAGGTACAGGGGTGTGGGAGTGGGTTTGGGAGCACGATAGGACTGTGGGAATGGGAATTGGGAGCTGTGCGGGAGTGAGGGAGTGGGAATAGGAATTGGGAAGGAGTGTGGCACTGGGCGCGGGGCAGGAGTGTGGAAATGGCGAGGGGCAGGAGTTTGGGAATGGGAGCGGGGCAGAAGTGTGGGTGTGGGAGCGGGAAAGAAGTGTGGGTGTGGGAGTGGGGCAGGAGGGTGGAACTAGGACGGGCCAGGAGTGTGGGAATGGGAGCAAGTCAGGCGTGTAGGAATGCGAGCGGGGCAAGGATGTGGGAATGTGAGCGAGGCAGGAGTGTGAGTGCAGGGAAAGAGTATGAGGTGTGGGTGCAGGAACAGAAATGCGGCGATCTGGCTTGGATAGGAGGTTGGCTGGATGGCAGAAAACAAAGAGTGGCAATAAAGGGGTATTTTTCTGGCTGGCTGCCAGTGACTAGCGGAGTTAGTGTGGAGAAAGCAGGTAGTGTAGAGAAAGCAGGGACTCTGCAGAAGGACTTGGACAGGTTGGGAGAGTGGGCAGAGAAGTGGCGGATGGAATATAGTGTAGCAAAGTGTGGAGTCATGCATTTTGGTAGTAGGAATAAATACTTAGACTATTTTCTAAGGTGTTAGAATCCAGAAATCAGAGGTGCAAAGGGACTTGGGAGTGCTGGTGCAGGATTCCCAAAATGTTAATCTGCAATTCAAATTAGTACTAAAGAAAGCAAACTCAATGCTAGCATTTATATCACGAGGGCCTGTACACAAAAACAGGGATGTAATGCTGAGGCTCTGTAAGGTGCTGGTCAGGCCGCATTTGGAATATTGTGAGCAATTTTGGCCCCATATCTGAGGAAGGATGTGCTGGCTCTGGAGAGGGTCCAGAGGAGGTTTACAAGAATGATCCCAGGAATGAGTGGGTTAGCATATGGTGAGCGTTTGTCGGCACTGGGCCTGCACTTGCTGGAGTTTAGAAGGATGAGGGGGACCTCATTGAAACAAACAGAAAATTGAAAGACTTGGATAGTGTGGATGTGGAGAGGATGTTTCCACTAGTGGGAGAGTCTAGGACTAGAGGTCATAGCCTCAGAATGAAAGGACGTTCTTTTAGGAAGGAGATGAGAAGGAATTTCTTTAGTCCGAGGGTGATGGATCTGTGGAATTCTTTGCCACAGAAGGCTGTGGAGGCCAAGTCTGTGGATATATTTAGGGCAGAGATAGATAGATTTTTGATCAGTATGGGTGTCAGAGGTTCCGGGGAGAGGCAGAAGAATGGGGTTAGGAGGGAGAGATAGATCAGCCATGATTGAATGGCGGGGTAGACGATTGGCCAAATGGCCTAATTCTGCTCCTATCCCAATGACATGGGAATGGGAACAGGGCAGGAGTGAGAGTGGTTAATGAGAGGGGGCAGGAGTATGGGAATGGGGGGGGGGCAGGAGAGTTGGAATGGGGCGGGCAAGAAGTGTTGGAATGGGAGCTGGGTATGAGTGGGAATGGGAATGGGGCAGGAGTGATAAATGGGAGTGGGGCAGCAATGGGAATGGGAGCGGGGAAGGAGTTTGAGAATGGGAGTGGGCAGGAGTGTGGGTGGGGGGGTAGGAGGAGGGGTGTGAGACTTGGAGCAGGGCAGGAATGTGGGAATGGCAGCGGGTCAGGAGTGTAGGAATGGGAGAAGGACATGAGTGTGGGAATGCGTGCGGGAGTGCAGCAGGACTGTAGGAATGAGAGCGAGGCGGAAGTGTGGGAATGGGAAGTGGCTGGAGCATGGGAATGGGAGAGGGCCAGGAGGTAGAAATGGGAGCGGGTCAGGTGTGTGGGAATGGCAGTGGGGCAGTATTATGGAACTGGGAGCATGTTAGATGTGGGAATGTGAGCAGTGCATGAGAGTGGGAATAGGAACAGGGCAGGTGTGGGATTGAGAATGGGTGCGTAGCAGGCTTGTGGGATTCGGAGCGGGCAATAGAGTGGGAATGGGAGCAGGTAGGAGTGTGGGAATGGGAGCGTGAGCAGGGGAGGAGAGTGGGAGTGGGAGTGGGGCAGGAGGGTGGCAATGGGAGCGGGCCAGGAATGTGTGAATAGGAGCAGTGCTGGAGTATTGGGGTGGTGCAGGTGTGTAGGAATGGGAGTGAGGCAGTGCTGTGAGAGTGGGAATGGGGCAGGAGTGTGGGAATGGTAGCAGAGCAGTAGTAGGAATGGGAGCAAGGAAGGATTGTGGGAGCGGGAATGGGAATGCAGGATTATGGGAATGGGAGCGTGCAGGATTGTGGGAGCGGGAACGTAGCAGGAGTGTGGGAGCGGGAGCGTAGCAGGAGTGTGGGATTGGAAATGGGAATGGGAGAAGTGCAGTAGTGTGAGTGGGAATGGGTGCGTGGCAGGAAAGTGGGTATGGGAACGGGGCAGGAATGGGTGGGAATGGGAGTGGGACAGGAATGTAGGAATGGGAGTGTGCCGGTAGTGTGGGAATGGGAGCGGGGCAGGAATCATATAGTGATAAGCTCATTACAGTCTGGAAACAGAAGCCCTCACGTTACCCCGAAACTTCTGCCCTTAATTCTCATGTCATGCCCTCAATCTTCCCTACCCTCAATGGGAAAAACGTCCACGTCAACTCCTATCCCTTTCATCATTTTAAAGACCTTAATCAAGTCCCGGCCCTTCCATTCTGCGCTCCGACCTTTGTTTTTCCCTAGTCCCATAGTTCTACCCTGCAACATTCTAGTAACCATCTCCTCATTTGTTGACATCCTTCTATAACTAGGTGACCAAAATTGTACACCATACTCCAGAATTGGTCTTACCAATTTTAAATGTTAAAATCGATACTGCCTCCACCACCTCTGCTATATTCAAGCTCTGATTTATCCAAAGGCCAGCCACCACCAAAGAAGCTTTCCCCCCACCCTATCTACATGCGATTCCACCTTCACCATCTGCCAGCATTTGGTCCATATCCCTGCAAACCTGACCTATCCATGTACCTGTCTAACTGCTCCTTAAATATTGGGGTAGTCCCAGCCTCGACTACCTCCTCTGGCAGCTTGTTCCATACACCCACCACCCTTTGTGTGAAAAAGTTTCACTTAGATTCCTATTAAATCTTTCCCCCTTCACCTTGAACCTATGTCCACTGGTCCTTGATTTGCCTACTCTGGGCAAGAGACTCTACCCAACCTATTCCTCTCATGATCCTATACACCTCAATAAGATCTATGCAATAAGATCTATATAAGATCACCCCTCATGCTCCTGCGCTCCATGGAATAGAGACCCAGCCTACTCAACCTCTCCCTGTAGCTCACACCCTCTAGTCCTGGCAGCATCCTCGTAAATCTTCTCCAGCTTGACATCTTTCTATGGTGCGCAGAACTGAACACAATACTTTGGAACCAATGCCTTATACAACTGCAACTTCATATTCTCAACACTCTGGCTGATGAAGGCCAATGTGCCAAAGGCCTTTATGACCATCCGTTCTACCTATGACTGCACCTTCAAGGAACCATGCACCAGCACTCCTAGATCCCTCTGCTCTACAACACTACCCAGAGCCCTATCATTCACTGTGTGGGTCCTGCCCATGTTAGACTTCCCAAAATGCAACACCTCGCATTTCTCTGTATTAAATTCCATCAACCATTCCTCCGCCCACCTGGCCAATCGATCCAGACCCTGCTGTTATTTTTCACAACCATCTTCACTATCAGCAGATCTTGCCCTGTATGTTCACATCCACATCATTGATATGTGGGAGAGTGAAAGGGAGCGTGGCTGGAGTGTGGGAATGGGAGCGGGTTTGTATATAACGAGTTATAAAAAGAGCAAGAAAGAGGCAAGAGTGTACGTTGGGCCGCTGGAGAATGATGCAGGAGAACGTGATAATGGGGAATAAAGAAATGCCAGAGGAGTTGAATAACCTTTTAGCATCAGTCTTTACAGTGGAAGACACCAGCATCGTGCCTGAAATTCAAGAGAGTCAGGGGGTGGAAGTTAGTGGAGCGGCTGTTACTAGGGAGAAGGTGCTTGGGAGCTGAAAGGGCTGAAGGTGGATACGTCACCTGGACCAGATGGACTGCACCCTAGGGTTCTGAAAGAGGTGGCTTTAGAGATTGTGGACACATTGATAGTGATATTTCAAGCATCACTAGAGACAGGAGTGGTTCCAGATGATTATAAAATTGCCAATATTACCCCGCTGTACAAGAAGGGAGCAAAGCAGAATAGTGGGAACTATAGGCCGGTTAGTCTGACTTCAGTGGTTGGTAAGATTTTAGAGTCCATTATAAAGGATGAGGTTACGGAGTAGTTAGGAGTTCACGATAAAATGGGCCAAAGTCAGCATGGCTTTGTGAAGGGGAGGTTTTGCCTGACAAATTTGTTGGAATTATTTGACGAAGTAAATAGCAGGACAGACAAAGGAGAGTCAGTAGATGTTGTATATCTAGATTTAGATTACCTAGATTGCCTTTGAGAAGGTGCCACAAGTGAGGCTGCTGTGGAAGATGAGAGCCCATGGTATCAAAGGGCAGATACTAGCATGGACAGCAGGTTGGCTGGATGGCAGAAGGCAAAGAGTGGCAATAAAGGGGGCTTTCTCTGGTTGGCTGCCAGTGACTGGCGGAGTTCCGCAGGGGTCGGTGCTGGGGCCGCTACTCTTCACGTTGTATATTAATGATGTGGACGAGGGGATTGATGACTTTGTGGCTAAGTTTGCGGATGATACAAACATAGGTGGAGGGGCAGGTAGTGTAGAGAAAGCAGGGACTCTGCAGAAGGACTTGGTTACGTTGATGGAGTGGGCAGAGAAGTGGCAGATGGAATATAGTGCAGCAAAGTGTGGAGTCATGCATTTTTGTAGTAGGAATAAAGGTGTAGACTATTTTCGAAATGGGGTGAGAATGCAGAAATCGGAGGTGCGAAGGGACTTGAGATTGCTGGTGCAGGATTCCCAAAAAGCTAATCGTTGAATCAGTAGTAAAGAAAGAAAACTCAATGCTCGCGTTTATTTCAAGAGGGCTTGTATACAAAAACAGGGATGTAATGCTGAGGCTCTATAAGGCGCTGGTCAGGTCACATTTGGAATATTGTGAGCAATATTGGGCACCATATGTGAGGAAGGATGTGCTGGCTCTGGAGAGGGTCCAGAGGAGGTTTACAAGAATGATCCCAGGAATGGGCAGGTAACCCTCCATAATGTTGAGACAAAGACCCATAATTTATTTATTTGGATGGCAGGTTGGCAGCTGAAGAAGTGGTTTGGCCCGAAACGTTCCCTATTTCCTTCGTTCCATAGATGCTGCCTCACCCGCTGAGTTTCTCCAGCATTTTGTCTACCTTTGATTTTCTAGCATCTGCAGTTCTTTCTTAAACATTTATTTATTTGCCTCTGTGCTCCACAATTTGAGATTTGTAATAGAAAAAAAAAAAATCACATGTGGTTAAAGTGCACATTGTCAGATTTTATTAAAGGCCATTGTTATACATTTTGGTTTCACCATGTAGAAATGACAGCTGTGTTCATACATAGTCCCCACATTTCAGGGCACCATAATGTTTGGGACACATGGCTTCACAGGAGTTTGTAATTGCTCAGGTGTGTTTAAATGCCTCCTTAATGCAGGTATAAGAGAGCGCTCAGCACCTAATCTTTCCAACAGTCTTTCCCTCACCTTTGGAAACTTTTATTGCTGTTTATCAACATGAGGACTAAAGTTAAGCCATTATGAGACTGAGAGACAAGAATAAAACTGTTAGAGACATCAACCAAACCTTAGGCTTACCAAAATCAACTGTTTGGAACATCATTAAGAAGAAAGAGAGCACTGGTGAGCTTACTAATTGCAAAGGGACTGGCAGGCCAAAGAAGACCTCCACAGCTGATGACAGAAGAATTCTCTCTGTAATAAAGAAAAATCCACAAAAATCTGTCCGCCAGATCAGAAACACTCTTCAGGAGTCGGGTGTGGATTTGTCAATGACCACTGTCCGCAGAAGATTTCATGCAAAAATAGGGATGGCCGGGATTTTTTTTTTTAAAGAAGGAACTGCAGATGCTGGAGAATCGAGGGTACACAAAAAGCTGGAGAAACTCAGCGGGTGGAGCAGCATCTAAGGAGCGAAGGAGATAGGCGACGTTTCGGGTCGAGACCCTTCTTCAGACTGAGATACAGTTTGTCAAGAAGCACTTAAAAGAGCAACCACAGTTCTGGAAAAAGGTCTTGTGGACAGATGAGACGAAGATTAATATATATCAGAGTGATGGCAAGAGCAAAGTATGGACGAGAGAAGGAACTGCCCAAGATCCAAAGCATTCCACCTCATCTGTGAAACACAGTGATGTGGTTGTTATGGCCTGGACATGTATGACTGCTGAAGGTACAGGCTCACTTATCTTCATTGATGATACAACTGCTGATGGTAGTAGCATGATGCATTCTGAAGTGTATAGAAACATCCTAGCTGCTCGTTCAAACAAATGCCTCTAAACTTATTGGCCGGCGGTTCATTCTACAGCAAGACAATGATCCCAAACATACTGCTAAAGCAACAAAGGAGTTTTTCAAAGCTAAAAAATGGTCACTTCTTGAGTGGCCAAGTCAATCACCCGATCTGAACCCAATTGAGCATGCCTTTTATATACTGAAGAGAAAACTGAAGGGGACTAGCCCCCAAAACAAGCGTAAGCTAAAGATGGCTGCAATACAGGCCTGGCAGAGCATCACCAGAGAAGACACCCAGCAACTGGTGATGTTCATGAATCGCAGACTTCAAGCAGTCATTGCATGCAAAGGATATGCTACTAAATACTAAACATGACTAATTTCATTTACATGACATTGCTGTGTCCCAAACATTATGGTGCCCTGAAATGGGGGGACTATGTATAAACACTGCTGTAATTTCTACATGGTGAAACCAAAATGTATAAAAATGACCTTTATTAAAATCTGACAATGTGCACTTTAACCACATGTGATTTTTTTCTATTACAAATCTCAAATTGTGGAGTACAGATCAAATAAATAACTGATGGCTCTTTGTCCCAAACATGATGGAGGGCACTGTATGATGAGCGTTTGACGGCACTGGGCCTGTACTGGAGTTTAGAAGAATGAGGGGGGACCTTATTGTAGCATACAGAATGGTGAAAGGCTTGAATAAAGTGGATGTGGAGAGGATGTCTCCACTAGTGGGAGAGTCTAGGACCTGAGGTCAGAGCCTCAGAATTAAAGGAGATGAGGAGAAATTTATTTGGTCAGCGGGTGGTGAATCTGTGGAATTATTTGCCACAGAAGGCTGTGGAGGCCAAGTCAGTGGATATTTTTTAAGGCAGAGATAGATAGATTCTTGACTATTTTGGGTGTCAGAGGTTATGTAAGGAGATAGCAGATATTAGTATTAAGCACAAGGTAGTGATTGTGGGAGATTTCAATTTTCCAAAAATAGACTGGGAAACACATTCTGTAAATGGGCTGGATGGTTTGGAGTTTGTAAAATGTGTGCAGGATAGTTTTTTGCAGCAGTACATAGAGGTATCGACCAGAGAAGGGGCAGTGCTGGACCTCCTGTTAGGAAATGAGGCAGGTCAGGTGACGGAGGTATGCATTGGTGAGCACTTCGGGACCAGTGATCACAAATACCATTTAGTTTCAATATAATTATGGAGAGAGTCAGAACTGGACCTAGGTGAGATTTTTGATTGGAGAAAGGCTAACTTTGAGGGAATGCGTAAGGATTTTAAAGGAGTGAATTGGGACACTTTGTTTCATGGGAAGGATGTAGAAGAGAAATGGAGGACATTTAAAGGGGAAATTGTAAGAGTACAGAATCTTTATGTCCCTGTTAGGTTGAAAGGAAATAGTAAAAATTGGAAAGAGCCATGGTTTTCAAGGGAAATTGGACACGTTTCGAAAAAAGAGAGATATCTACAATAATTATAGGAGGCAATGGAGTAAATGAGGTGCTAGAGGAGTATAAAGAATGTAAAAAAGAATCTTAAGAAAGAAATTAGGAAGGCTAAAAGAAGATATGAGGTTGCTTTGGCAAGAAAGGTGAAAGTAAACCCAAAGGGTTTCTACAGCTATATTAATAGCAAAAGGATAACGAGGGATATTAAATTTGGACCATTAGAGAACCAGAATGGACAGCTATCTGCAGAGCCAAAAGAGATGGGGGAGATATTGAACAATTTCTTTTCTTCGGTATTCACCAAGGAGAAGGATATTGAACTCTGTGAGTTAAGGGGAAAAAGTAGAGTAGCTATGGAAACTATGAGATTCAAAGAGGAGGAAGTACTGACACTTTTGAAAAATATAAAAGTGGATAAGTCTCCAGGTCCTGACAGATATTCCCTAGGACATTGAGGGAAGTTAGTGTAGAAATAGCAGGAGCTATGACAGAAATATTTCAAATGTCATTAGAAACGGAATAGCGCCGGAGGATTGGCGTACTGCGCATGTTGTTCCATTGTTTAAAAAGGGGTTCAAAGAATAAAACCTAGCAATTATAGACCTATTAGTTTGACGTCAGTGGTGGGCAAATTAATGGAAAGGATATTTAAAGATAATATCTATAAGCATCTGGATAAACAGGGTCTGATCAGGAACAGTCAACATGGATTTGTGCCTGGAAGGTCATGTTTGGCAAACCTTCTTGAATTTTTTGAAGCGGTAACTAGGGAAATTGATGAGGGTAAAGCAGTGGATGTTGTCTATATGGATTTCAGTAAGGCCTTTGACAAGGGTTCCCCATGGAAGGTTGGTTAAGAAGGTTCAATCTTTTGGTGTTAATGGCGGAGTAGCAAGATGGATTCAACAGTGGCTGAATGGGAGATGTCAGAAGAGTCAATGGTTGGAGGCTGTTTGTCAGGTTGGAAGCTGGACCAGTGGGGTGCCTCCAGGGATCTGTGTTGGGTCCACTGTTTGTCATGTACATCATGATCTGGATGATGGGGTGGAAAATTGGATAAGTAAGTATGCAGATGATACTAAGATAGGTGGTGTTGTGGATAATGAAGTAGATTTTCAAAGTCTACAGAGAGATTTGGGCCATTTGGAAAAAGTGGGCTGAAAGATGGCAGATGGAGTTTAATGCTGTTAAGTGTGAAGTGCTACATCTTGGCAGGACAAATCAAAATAGGAAGTACATGGTAAATGGTAGAAGGAATTGAGGAATGCTGTGGAACAGAGGGATCTAGGAATAACTGTACATAGTTCCCGGAAGATGGAATCGCATGTAGATAGGGTGGTAAAGAAAGCCTTTGGTGTGCTGGCCTTTATAAATCAGAGCATTGAATATAGGAGTAGGGAAGTAATGTTAAAATTGTACAAGGCATTGGTAAGACCAATTCTGGAGTATGGTGTACAATTTTGGTCGCCTAATTATAGGAAGGATGTCAACAAAATAGAGAGAGTACAGAGGGAGATTTACTAGAATGTTGCCAGGGTTCCAGCAACTATGTTACAGAGAAAGGTTGAACAAGTTAGGTCTTTATTCTTGGGAGTGCAGAAGGGTTAAGGGGGGAACTTGATTGAGGTCTTTAAAATGATGAAAGGGATAGACAGAGTTGACATGGATACGTTTTTCCCCATTGAGGGTAGGGAAGATTCAAACAAGAGGGCATGACATGCGAATTAAGGGACAGAAGTTTAGGGGTAACGTGAGGGGGAACTTCTTTACTCAGAGGGTGGTGGCTGTGTGGAATGAGCTTCCAGCAGAAGTGGTGGAGGCAGGATCGATTTTAACATTTAAAAGTAAAGTGGATAGGTATATGGACTTGAAGGGAATGGAGGGGTATGGTCTGAGTGCAGGTAGATGAGACTAGGGGAAAACAAATGGTCGGCACGGACTGGAAGGGCCGAGAGGGCCTGTTTCCGTGCTGTAATTGTTATATGGTTATATGGTTATATGGTTATAGGGAGAAGGCAGGCGAGAGGGACACATCAGCCATGATTGAATTGCGGAGTAGACTTGATGGGCTAAATAGCATAATTCTACTCCAATCCCTTATGACCTTATGGCAATGGGAACAGAGTGGGAGTGGGAATGGGAGCAGGGCAGGAGTGTGAGAATAGGAGCATGTGCAGGAGTGTGGGAGCAGGAATGGGAATGGCGCAGGAGTGTGGGAATGGGAGCGGGGCAGGAATGTGGGAATGGGAGATGGGCAGGGATGGTAATGGTAGGAGTGGGAATGGGAGTGGGGCAGGAGAGTGGCTGTGGGGGTTAGGGTCAGCAAATTGGAAGTGTAAGGGCGAAAGAGAGTCACAGAAGTCTCGCAAATTAATGGGATGGAAAGTTTAAGACGGGGTAAGAGAGTGAGGTTTGGTAAAATCGGGACCGGAGTGAGAGGGGAGGTGAATACCAAATTTAAGGTGCTGTATTCGAATGCACGCAGTATAAGGACCATAGTGGATGAGCTTGTACCACAGTTAGACATTGGTAGGTGTGATGTTGTGGGAATTACAGAGACGTGGCTGCAAGAGGATCGGAGCTGGGAGCTGAATCTTCAAGGTTATACGTCCTATTGGAAAGACAGACAGGTGGGCAGAGGGGGTGGGGTAGCACTGTTAGTAAGGAATTAAATTCAGTCCTTAGTGAGGGGTGACATAGGATCAGAAGATGTAGAGTCATTGTGGACAGGGCTGGGATATTATGAGTAAAAAGACCCTAATGGGAGTTACTTACAGGCCCCCAAACAGTAGCCAGGATATAGGATTCAAGTGAGATTGGTGTGTAAGAAAGGCAAGGCTACGGTGGTGATGGGAGATTTCAATGTGCAGGTAGACTGGGTAAATCAGGTTGGTACTGGACACCAAGAAAGGGAATTTGTAGAGTTCCTCCGACATGGATTCTTAGAGCAGCTTGTAGTGGAGCCTACCAGGGAAAAGGCAATTCTGGATTTAGTGCTGTGTAATGGACCGGATTTGATGAGGGAACTCAAGGTAAAGGAGCCGTTAGGAGGTAGTGACCACAATATGATAAGTTTTAATCTGCAATTTGGGAGGGAGAAGGTGAAATCGGATGTGTCGGCATTACAGCTGGACAAAGGGGACTACAGAGGCATGAGGGAGGAGTTGGCCAAAGTTGACTGGAAAGGGACCCTAGCAAGAGTGACGGTGGAACAGCAATGGCAGGAATTTCTGGGAATAATCCAGAAGATGCAAAGAGGAAGAAAGATTCTAGGAGGAGGAATAAGAAACCATGGCTGACGAGGGAAGCCAAGGACAGTATAAAACTAAACGAGAAGGCATATAACACTGCTAAAATTAGTGGGAAGCCAGAGGATTGGGAAGCTTTTAAAGACCAATACGGGGAGAAAAGATGAAATACGAAGGTAAAGCAGCCAATAATATAAAAGAGGATAGCAAGAGTTTCTTCAGTTATATAAAGAGCAAGAAAGAGGCAAGAGTGGACGTTGGGCCGCTGGAGAATGATGCAGGAGAAGTGATAATGGGGAATAAAGAAATGCCAGAGGAGTTGAATAACTTTTTAGCATCAGTCTTCACAGTGGAAGACACCAGCAACGTGCCTGAAATTCAAGAGAGTCAGGGGGTGGAAGTTAGTGGAGCGGCTGTTACTAGGGAGAAGGTGCTTGGGAGCTGAAAGGGCTGAAGGTGGATACGTCACCTGGACCAGATGGACTGCACCCTAGGGTTCTGAAAGAGGTGGCTTTAGAGATTGTGGACACATTGATAGTGATATTTCGGAAATCACTAGAGTCAGGAGTGGTTCCAGATGATTGGAAAATTGCCAATATTACCCCGCTGCACAAGAAGGGAGCAAAGCAGAATAGTGGGAACTATAGGCCGGTTAGTCTGACTTCAGTGGTTGGTAAGATTTTAGAGTCCATTATAAAGGATGAGGTTACGGAGTAGTTAGGAGTTCATGATAAAATGGGCCAAAGTCAGCATGGCTTTGTGAAGGGGAGGTTTTGCTTGACAAATTTGTTGGAATTCTTTGAAGAAGTAATTAGCAGGCCTGACAAAGGAGAGTTAGTAGATGTTGTTTACTTAGATTTTCATCAAGCCTTTGATAAGGTGCCACTCTAAGGAAGATGAGATGCCACGGTATCAAAGGGCAGATACTAGCATGGGCAGCAGGTTGGCTGGATGGCAGAAGGCGGCAATAAAGGTTTTTTTCTGGTTGGCTGCCAGTGACTAGCGGAGTTCCGCAGGGGTCTTCACATTGTATATTAATGATTTGGGTCGAGGGGATTGAAGGCTTTTCGGATGGTACGAAAATATGTGGAGGGCCAGGTAGTGTAGAGAAAGCAGGGACTCTGCAGAAGGACGTGGACAGGTTGGGAGAGTGGGCAGAGAAGTGGCGGATGGAATATAGTGTAGCAATGTGTGGAGTCATGCATTTTGGTAGTAGGAATAAAGGCATAGACTATGTTCTAAATGGGATGAGAATCCAGAAATCGGAGGTGCAAAGGGACTTGAGAGTGCTGGTGCAGGATTCCCAAAAGGTTAATTTGCAAGTCGAATCAGTAGTAAAGCAAGCAAACTTAATGCTAGCATTTATTTCAAGGGGGCGTGTACAGTCAGACCCTTCACTTTTTCCACATTTTGTTACGTTACAGCCTTATTCTAAAATGGTTTAAATTTTTTTTTTCTCATCAATCTACACACAATACCGCATAATAAGAAAGCAAAAACAGGTGTTTAGAAATTTTTGCAAAGTAATTGAAAAGAAATAACTGAAATATCACATTTGCATAAGTATTCAGACCCTTTACTTTGTTGAGGCACCTTTGGCAGTGATTACAGCCTCAAGTCTTCTTGGGTGTGACGCTACAAGCTTGGCACACCTGTATTTGGGTAACTTCCCCCATTCTCTGTAGATCCACTCAAGCTCTGTCAGGTTGGATGGGGAGCGTCGATGCACAGCTATTTTCAGGTCCCTCCAGAGATATTCGATCGGGTTCAAGTCTGGGCTCTAGCTGGGCCACTCAAGGACATTCACAGGTGTCACAAAGCCACTCCTGCATTGTCATGGCTGTGTGCTTAGGGTTGTTGTCCTGTTGGAAGGTGAACCTTTGCCCCAGTCTGAGATCTAGAACGCTCTGGAGCAGGTTTTCATCAAGGATCTCTCTGTACTTTGCTCCATTCATCTTTCCCTCGATCCTGACTAGTCTCCCAGTTCCTGCCGCTGAAAAACATCCCCACAGCATGATGCTGCCACCACCATGCTTCACCGTAGGTATGGTATTGGCCAGGTGATGAGCGGTGCCTGGTTTCCTCCAGACGTGACACTTGGCATTCAGGCCAAAGAGTTCAATCTTGGTTTCATCAGGCCAGAGAATCTTGTTTCTCATGGTCTGAGAGTCCTTTAGGTGCCTTTTGGCAAACTCCAAGCGAGCTGCCATGTGCCTTTTACTGAGGAGTGGCTTGCATCTGGCCACTCTACCATAAAGGCCTGAATGGTGGAGTGCTGCAGATATAGTTGTCCTTCTGGAAGTTTCTCTCATTTCCACAGAGGAACTCTGGAGCTCTGTCAGAATGACCATCTGGTTCTTGGTCACCTCCCTGACCTCCCCCGATTGCTCAGTTTGGCCAGGCGGCCAGCTCTATGAAGAGTCCTGGTGGTTCCAAAGTTCTTCCATTTAAGAATGACGGAGGCCACTGTGCTCTTCGGGATCTGCAATGCTGCAGAAATTGTTTTATACCCTTCCCCAGATCTGTGTCTCGACACAATCCTGTCTCGGAGATCTACAGACAATTCCTTCGTCTTCATGGCTTGGTTTTTGCTCTGACATGCACTGTCAACTGTGGGACCTTATATAGACAGGTGTGTGCCTTTCCATATCGTGTCCAATCAATTTAATTTACCACTGGTGGACTCCAATCAAGTTGTAGAAACATCTCAAGGATAATCAATGGAAACCTAAGCTCAATTTTGAGTGTCATAGTAAAGGGTCTGAATATTTATGTAACTTTGATATTTCAGTTATTTATTTTCAATTTCTTTGCAAAAATTTCTAAACACCTGTTTTTGCTTCTTCGTTCTGGGGTATTGTGTGTAGATTAATGATAGAAAAAAAAATTTAATCCATTTTAAAATAAGGCTGTAACGTAACAAAATGTGGAAAAAGTGAAGGGGTCTGAATACTTTCTGAATGCCCTGTATATAACACAGTTGAGGATCTACGAGGCGCTGGTCAGGCCACATTTGGAATACAGTTTTGGGCACCATATGTGAGGAAGGATGTGCTGGCTCTGGAGAGGATCCAGAGGAGGTTTACAAGAATGATCCCAGGAATGAGTGGGTTAACCTACGATGAGCATTTTTCGACACTGGGCCTGTACTCGCTGGAGTTTAGAAGGACGAAGGAGACCTCATTGAAGCATGCAGAATAGTGAATGGCTTGCTTAGAGTGGATGTGGAGAGGATATTTCCACTAGTGGCAGAGTCTGGGACTAGAGGCCATAGCCTCAGAATTAAAAGAGATGAGGATAAACTTCTCTAGTCAGAGGGTGGTGAATCTGTGGAATTCTTTGCCACGGAAGACTGTGGCGTCCAAGTCAGTGGATATTTGTAAGGCAGAGATAGTTAGATTCTTGATTAGTACAGGTGTCGGGGGTTGTGGGGAGAAGGCAGGAGAATGGGGTTAGGACGGAGAGATAGATCAGCTATGATTGAATGGTGGAGTAGACTTGATGGGCCAAATGGCCTAGACAATAGACAGTAGACAATAGGTGCAGAAGTAGGCCATTCGGCCCCTCGAGCCAGCACTGCCATTCAATGTGATCACGGCTGATCATCCCCAATCAGTACCCCGTTCCTGCCTTCTCCCCATATCCCCTGACTCCGCCATCTTTAAGAGCCCTATCTAGCTCTCTCTTGAAAGCATCCATAGAACCGGCCTCCACCGCCCCTCTAAGGCAGAGAATTCCACACTCACAACTCTCTGGGTGAAAAAGTGTTTCCTCGTCTCCGCTCTAAATGGCTTACCCCTTATTCTTAAACTGTGGCCCCTGGTTTTGCACTCCCCCAACATCGGGAACATGTTTCCTGCCTCTAGCATGTCCAAACCCTTAATAATCTTATATGTTTCAATAAGATTCCCTCTCATCCTTCTAAACTCCAGAATGTACAATCCCAGCCGCTCCATTCTCTCAGCATATGACAGTCCCGCCATCCCGGGAATTAACCTTGTAAACCTACGCTGCACTCCCTCAATAGCAAGAATGTCCTTCCTCAAATTAGGGGACCAAAACTGCACACAATACTCCAGGTGTGGTCTCACTAGGGCCCTGTACAACTGCAGAAGGACCTCCTTGCTCCTATACTCAACTCGTCTTGTTATGAAGGCCAACATGCCATTTGCTTTCTTCACTGCCTGCCTAATTCTACTCCTAACCCTTATGGGAATGAGAACAGGGCAGGACTGGGAGTGGGAATGGGAGGGGGGCAGGAATGGGAGTGGGAATGAGTGCGGAGCAGGAGTGTGGGAATGGGAGCAGGACAGTGAGTGGGAGTGAGTGGAAATCATGAAAGGTTATAACCAACAACCTGTTTCTCTCCAGTATAATATTTGCAGATATCAAGGGTTTCACTAACTTATCGATCCTCCTGGCGCCACATGAACTGGTCCACTTGCTTGATGAACTCTTTGGGCAGTTTGATGAGCTTGCTGAAGTGAGTTGGCTTTGGTTCTCCTGGGGGTGTGAAGGGGGAAATTGGCCTGCTGTTTTCCTCTTGGGAATAGGGGCATACATTCACATGGCATGGAAACCTGCCCTTTGGCCCAACTTGCCCATGCCGGCCAAGATCCTCCATCTACACTTTAGTCCCACCTGCTTCAAATTACTGTACCTATCCTATCCTATCCATGTGTCTGTTTCCTGTGCTCAAACAATCGAAGAGAGCAGGCGTTCCTGTCCCAGGGATCGGGGTGCATGCCAATACAAACAGCCAGCTGCTTTACCAACATAGGTAGAAGCAACTGGAGCAAGTGTCTCCCTGGAGGAAATCTGGAAAGCAAAAGGGGAACAAGAGATAGATCTGGCATTGAGAATAATCACAAGAGATTTCATAAGTACATAAAGGGTAACCAGAGAGAGAGCGGGTGAGATTTATGAGTTGTCATTAAATACAGGAGAGGTGCCGGAAGACTGGAGGGTGGCAAATGTTGTGCCTCTATTCAAGGGGAAAGCCTATGAACTAGAGGCCTGGGAGCATGACATCTGTGTTGGGAAAGCTGCTGGAGAATATTCTGACGGATAAGATAAACATATTTTTAGATGGACAAATGGTGATTAGGGAGAGTCAGCATGGTTTTGTACGTGTAAAGTCGTGTCCACAAATCTGATGGGTTTTTTTCAAAGATGTGACCAGAAAGGTCGATGGGGGCAGAGCTGTAGATGTATACATGGACTTCAGCAAAGCATTCAACAAGGTTCCGCATGGTAGGCTGCTCTGGAAGGTTAGATCGCATGGGATCCAAGGAGAGATAGCTGAATGGATGGAACATTGGCTCCACGGAAGGAAGCAGAGGGTGATGGTGGAAGGTTGCTTCTCAGACTGGGGGCCTGTGACTAGTGGTGTGCCTCAGGGTTCGGTGCTGGGCCCGTTACTGTTTGTCATCTACATCAATGATTTGGATGCGAACATACAGGGCAAGATTAGCAAGTTTGCAGATTATGCCAAAGTGTGTGGTTTTGCAGATAGTGAAGATGGTTGTGAAAAATTGCAGCAGGATCTGGATTGATTGGCCAGGTGGGCGGAGGAATGGTTAGTCATCGAGTGATACAGTGTGGAAACTGGCCTTTCGGCAGACTTGCCCGCACCAGCCAACATGTGCCAGCTACACCAGTGCCTCCTGCCTGCATTTGGTCCATACCCCTCCAAACCTGTCCTATCCATGTCTAACTGTTGCTGAAATGTTGGGATAGTCCCAGCCTCAACTACCTCCTCTGCCAACTTGTTCCATACACCCACCACCCTTGGTATGTAAAAGTTACCCCTCAGATTCCTATTAAATATTTTCCCCTTCACCTTAAACCAATGTCCTCTGGTCCTCAATTCACCTAGTCTTAGCCCGAGTGTTCATCTTCCCGATCTATTCCTCTTGCATTAGCAAATTTGCAGATGACACAAAGCTGGGTGGCAGTGTGAACTGTGAGGAGGATGCTATGAGAATGCAGGCTGACTTGGACAGGTTGGGTGAGTGGGCAGATGCATGGCAGATGATGTTTAATGTGGATAAATGTGAGGTTATCCACTTTGGTATCAAAAATAGGACGGCAGATTACTATCTAAATGGCGTCATTGGGAAAAGGGGAAGGACCATGGGATCTGGGGTTCTTTGTACATCAGTCTATGAAAGTAAGCATGCAGGTACAGCAGGCAGTGAAGAAAGCAAATGGCGTGATGGCCTTTATAACAAGAGAATTTGAGTATATGAGCAAAGAGGTCCTTCTGCAGTTGTAGAGGGCCTGAGTGAGGCCAGACCTGGAGTATTGTGTGCAGGTTTGGTCCCCTAATTGAGGAAGGACATTCTTGCTATTGAGGGAATGCAGCGTAGGTTTACAAGCTTAATTCCCGGGATGGCGGGACTGTCATATACTGAGAGAATGGAGCTGCTGGGCTTGTATAGTAGGTATTTAGGATGAGAGGCCGGTTCTGTGGATACTTTCAAGAGAGCTAGATAGGGCTCTTAAAGATAACGGTGTCAGGGGATATGGGGAGAAGGCAGGAACGGGGTACTGATTGGGGATGATTAGCCATGATCACGTTGAATGGTGGTGTTGGCTCGAAGGGCCGAATGGCCTACTCCTGCACCTATTGTCTATGTCTATTAACTCTCATGATTTTATGCACCTCTATAAGACCACCCCTCATCCTCCTGTGCTCCAAGGAAGTCCCAGCCTACTCAACCTCTCCCTAAACAGCAGACCCTCAAGTCCTGGCAACATCCTCGTAAAGGATGCAGAGAAATGATACAGAGAAATATGAGGATTATTATGATATCTGCACAAAGAATGCAGAAATTTTACTGCACAGAAATGTGAGGTGTTGCAATTAGAGAAATCCATTGATGGCAGTGAAGGGGAGAGCTCTGGGGAATGTTGTGGAGCAGAGGGATCTAGGAGTGCGGGTACATAGTTCCTCAAAGGTGGTGCAGGTAGATAGGCTGTTCAAAAAGGCTTTCGGCACATTGGCATTCCTCAATCGCCAATGTATTGAGTATAGAAGGTAGATACATAATGCTGGAGTAACTCAGCGGGACAGGCAGCATCTCTGGAGAGAAGGAATGGGTGACGTTTCGGGTCGAGACCCTTCTTCAGACTGATGTCAGGGGAGTGGGCGGGACAGAGATAGAATGCAGTCGGAGACAGTCAGACTGGTGGGAGAACTGGGAAGGGGGAGGGGATGGAGAGAGAGGGAAAGCAAGGACTATTTGAAGTTAGAGAAGTCAATGTTCTCCCATCCCATTCCTCCTCTCCAGAGATGCTGCTTGTCCTGCTGAGTTACTCCAGCATTTTGTGTCTACCTTCGATTTAAACCAGCATCTGCAGTTCTTTCCTACACATATTGAGTATAGAAGTTGGGAGGCAATGTTGCAATTATACAAGACTTTGGTGAGGCCGCATTTAGAGTACTGTGTTCAGTTCTGGGCACCAAAGGAAAGATGCTGTCGAGCTGGAAAGGGTGCAGAGAAGATTTACAAGAATGTTGCCAGGACTAGAGGGTGTGAGCTGTAGGGAGAGGTTGAGCAGGCTGGGTCTCTATTCCATGGAGCACAGGAGGATGAGGGGTGATCTGAAAGCATGTATAAAATCATGCAACAAATAGATCACAGTCTCTTGCCCAGAGTAGGGTAATTGAGAACCAGAGGACATAGGTTTAAGGTTAGGGGGGAGGGGAGGATTTATTAGGAATGTGGGGGGTGGTGGGTGAATGGAACAATCTGCCAGAGGAGGTAGTTCAGGCAGGGACTATCGCATCGTTCAAGAAATATTGAGACAGATACATGGATAGGACAGGTTTAGAAGGATATGGGCCAAATGCAGGCAGGTGGGACTAGTGTAGATGGGACACGTTGGCCGGTGTGGGCAAGTTGGACCCATTTCCATGCTGTATGACTTTCTTTAATCTGACTTGCCCGTGACATTTTCTGGCTCCTCTTGGTCCTTCTAATTCTGTACAAGTCCAGGTTTCTGCACAGTTATAAGTTTGAGAACACTAGAAATAAAGCAGGAAAAGGCCATGCCTGCTCTGCCATTCAACGAAAGCAGGAGGTGGGTTCTTCAACTTCAGCATCATTTTCCTGCATCATTCATGGCCCCTGGTTTTACCCCAAAATCCATCTTAAAGAGGGCGCGCAAATAGCCTCCAATGTAGCCTGCTGTGGCTACAATTTCGAAGATACACCAACACGTGGGTGAGGACATAACTTAACCCCTAGCCCCTTGCAGTGAGACACAAAGCTCTGGTCCAGGACAGCCTCGGCTCTCATCCAGCAAGCAGCTGGGGCTCCTGGAATAGTTGTCAAGTGTAGGGAATGTGGAGGTCCAATAGGTCATAACGTCATAAGGGATAGGAGCAGAATTAGGCCATTCAGCCCATCAAATCTACTGCGCCATTCAATCATTGCCTCCCTCCTAACCCCATTCTCCTGCCTTCTCCCCATAACCTCTGACACCTGTACAAATCATGAATCCACTGACTTGGCATCCACAGCCTTCTGTAGCAAAGAATTCCACAGATTCACCACCCTCTGACTAAAGACATTTCTCCTCCTTTAATTCTGAAGCTATGACCTCTGGTGTCACACTAGTGGAAACATCCTCTCCACATCCACTCTATCCAAGCTTTTCTCTATTCAGTATGTTTCAATGAGGTCCCCCCCCCTCATTCTTCTAAATTCCAGCGAGTACAGGCCCAGTGCCGACAAACGCTCATCATAGGTTAACCCACTCATTCCTGGGATCAATCTTGTAAACCTCCTCTGGACCCTCTCCAGAGCCAGCACATCCTTCCTCACATATGGTGCCCAAAATTGCTCACAATATTCCAAATGCGGCCTGATACAGAGCCTCAGCATTACATCCCTGTTTTTGTGTACAAGCCCTCTTGAAATAAATGCTAGCATTGAGTTTGCTTTCTTTAGTACTTATTTGACTTGCAGTCATAGAGTCATAGAGTTTTACAGTGTGGAAACAGGTCCTTCAGCCCAACTTGCCCACACTGGCTAAAATGTCCCAGCTACACGCATTCCACCTTCCTTGGGATCACCCCTCATCGTCCTGCACTCCAAGAAATAGAGACTAGCAGATTAACTTTTTGGGAATCCTGCACCAGCACTCCCAAGTCCCTTTGCACCTCTGATTTCCGCATTCTGCAGAGTCCCTGCTTTCTCTACACTACCTGCCCCTCCACCTATTTTCGCATCATCCGCAAACGTGGCCACAAAGCCTTCAATCCCCTCGCCCAAATCGTTAATATACAACGTGAAGAGTAGCGGCCCCAGAACCGACCTCTGCGGAACTCCGCCAGTCACCGGCAGCCAACCAGAAAAAGCCCCCTTTATTGCCACTCTTTGCCTTCTGCCATCCAGCCAACCTCCTGTCCATGCTAGTACCTGCCCTTTGATACCGGGGGCTCTCATCTTCCTTAGCAGCCTCACATGTAGCACCTTATCAAAGGCAATCTAGGTAATCTAAATCTAGATATACAACATCTACTGACTCTCCTGCTATTTACTTCCTCAAAGATGCACATGGACACCCCACTCTTCCTGAAACTGGCACAGCACAAAGCCAATGATGATAGTACCGGCCAGTGGGGCAGGCAGGAAGCATCCCTGTGTACTCTGATAGGCCTGGTGGGTCAGACAGCTGAAAGACTCCTCTGTCTCATGTTTAGCGACATTAGACACAGCATCGGAGTCATTAAGGCACACCAAAGCAATGACTGAATGCAGACTGAGGCTGTGCTGCAGCAGGGAGTGGTACTGGGACAGTCGACTGAGCCACTCCATCTTCTGCTTCACAGGAGAACACCTGCTTACGAATTAAGATTCTTGGCGATTGCTACTATGCGGTTTCGGGACTGCCTGAGCCCCGCGCTGACCATGCTCACTGCTGCGTGGAGCTGGGACTGGGAATGATCACTGCTATCCGGTAAGGATGCAAAGCCCCTCGACTGGGATAGCACTCACTCGACACTTGCCTCGACAGCACCAGCGACACTTTTCTGTCTGGCCATTTCACTGTATTTGTAAAGTTGCCATTCGCTGGGATTTAATTTCAAGGGAAAGATAAGATGTGCACTTCCTTCACACCCAGAGATGTCCCCAACTGATAAATAGCCAGTGAGTTGCTTTCAAAAACGATTCCAATGTAGGAACAGAAGAAACGGAAGCATTTGGTTGCTCACACTGACCCCACCATTCAACAAGACCGTAGCTGATGAATTGCTCTGACACCCTGCACCAGCAACAACGACGACCCAGGTTCCGTCTGGGTGGAGTTTGCAGGTTCTGTCTGTGGCCACTTAGCCTTTCCCGGTGACTGCTCCAGTTACCTCCCACATACCAATGAGGTAGTCAACATTTCAGGCGGGGACCCAGCATGAGGACTGCAAGTCTAGAAGAGAGATAGGTACCACAAGGAAGCGGCCAGGCAGGAATCAGCAAGCCATTGGTGGATCCATGTTTAGTTTAGTTTAGTTTAGAGATACAGCACGAACGAAAAAGGCCCGTCAGCCCACCCAGTCCGCGCCGACCGGCGATCCCCGCACATTAACACTATCCTACACACAGGAAAGACAGTTTGCAGATACACCTGGCCGATTAGCCTACAAACCTGCACGTATTGGGAATGTGTTGGAACAGCGGAGGGAATGTGGTGACGATGAATCTGACAGCTGCATGTCTCTGTTGTTTAGGAACATCCGCTTGTGTTGCCATTCAGACATCGACATGCGGATTGGGATCCACTCGGGCTTCGTCCTGTGTGGCGTGCTGGGGCTGCGCAAGTGGCAGTTTGACGTCTGGTCACTGGATGTCCACATTGCCGATGCGATGGAGAGCTCCGGCCATCCTGGGTAAATATTCACTTCACTGGCAGCAACAGGAAAGGTAGAAGGGTCACAGTTTAATAATAATAATAAGCGGTAGGCCATTTAGGACTGAGGTGAGGAAAATCTTTTTCACCCAGAGAGTTGTGAATCTGTGGAATTCTCTGCCACGGGAGGCAGTGGAGGCCGATTCACTGGATGTTTTCAAGAGAGAGTTAGATGGAGCTCTTAGGGCTAACGGAATCTAAGGTCTAACGGAAGCTTTAGGAGCTCCCCCTCTCCCTCCCCTCTCCCCCACTCACCATCAACAACACCACAGTCACATTGTGGAGTCATTTAATTTCCATGGAACCACCATCTCCAGGGACCTTAAATCTTAAATGGGAGGCCACCATCGACTCCACAGTCGAAAAGGCACAACAGAGGATGTACTTCCTGCGGCAGCTGAGAAAACACAATCTGCTGCAAGCAATGATGGTCCAGTTTTATACTGCCATCACAGACTGTGTTCTCACCTTCTCCATCATGGTCTGGTTTGGCCCAGCCACCAAGCACGACATCCGGAGGCTGCAGCGCATCGTTCGATCAGCTGAGAAGGTTATTGCCTGCAACCTTCCCTCCCATTGATGAACTGTACACTGCAAGGGCCAGGAAGCGAGCGGGCAAGATCATCACTGACCCCTCTCACCCTGGCCACAAACTCTTTGAATCACTTCCCTCTGGAAGGCGACTCCGGACTGTCAAAGCTGCCACAGCCAGATATAAAAACAGTTTTTATCCACAAACAGTAGCGCTACTCAACATCCAATAGCCTGTAGCCTCCTTGTGCTCTGATATTTTATTTCATTCTTCACGTGTTTAAACTATAATGTTTTATTCTTAATGGTCTACTGTATATGGTGAAGTTACTTGCGAGCAAAGCACCAAGGCAAATTCCTTGTATGTATACATACTTGGCTAATAAAATTGATTCAGTTCAATCAATTCAATTCAATCAGGGGGTACGGGGACAAAGCAGGAACGGGGTACTGATTCTGGATGATCAGCCATGATCATATTGAATGGTGGTGCTGGCGCAAAGGCCCGAATGGCCTACTCCTGCACCTATATTCTATGTTTCTATGTTTCTAAACAGGAGATGCAAGGGACATCGGGTGCTGGAATCTAGAGCAAAATACAAAGTGCTGGAGGAACTCAGCAGGTCAGGCAGCATCTGTGGAGGGAATGGATGGATATTCTTTCCGGCTGGACCCTTCCCAGTCGACAGGAGCTGGAGGAGCAAATATGTCGGCAAATGTTGCTTGTCAGAAGGAACCAGGGTGGTAGTAGAGGGTTGGTTCTTAGACGGGAGGCCTCGGGGAACTGTGTTGTATATCCTGCTGTTTGTCATATACATATATTAATGGTTTGGAATGGATGTAGATTGAATGAGTAGTAAGACTGCAGATGGCAGCAACTTTTTTGGTGTGGTTAAGAGTGAAGGAGGCTATCTAAGGTTACATTAAGGTCTAAGCTTATTCGATCAACTTGGAATCCAGGCAAAAGATTGGCAGATTGAATTTAACTCTAACAAGGGCAAAGTGAGGTATTTTGGCAAGTCAGAATTAGAATTTAGATGGCGGCTCCTTGTGGCTGCGGCTGTTCCCGTCTTTTTTCTTTCTTTCTTTGTCTTATTGTTAATGTTAGATGCATGTTTTAGTCTATTTTTAGTTGTGTACTAGAATAAGTGGGATGCGTTGGGTCCCATGTTCACACGGTCCCCAAACACAATATTCCATCTCCCCACCAATTCCAATATTGGTGGCTAGTGGGGGGACTTTCTGGAGCGCTAATATGGGTGTTGTGGGCTGAAGGGACTGGTTTCCAGAGGGCTAGTATGGAAATTGTGAGGCGAATGGATTCTTGGGCTGGCAGCTCACTCACTAATGGCTGGTGGGCTGGCAGGTGACTCACGGCTATTCCTTGAAATTCCATTTCAAGCAGGGTGCAAGACCACCAAATTCAAGTGCAGTTTACTACCATTTCAAGTAGGGTGCAAGACCACCAAATTCAAGTGCAGTTTCCTACCATTTCAAGCAGGGTGCAAGGTCACCAAATTAAAGTGCAGTTCCGTACCACTTCAAGCAGGGAGCAAGGCCACCAAATTTAAGTGCAGTTTCCTACCACTTTCAAGCAGGGTGCAAGGCCACCAAATTCAAGTGCAGTTTCCTACCACTTCAAGCAGGGTGCAAGGCCACCAAATTCATTTTTTCTAAAAATCAATATACAGCGCAAACATGAAGTGGTCAAGATTAGACTTTTAATTATATAGATTTTAAAACCACATTTTCATTTTCAAACCAACCACATTTTCAAATCAACCACAGTTTCAAACCAACCACATTTTCATTTTCAAACTTCATTTTCAAACTAACCACATTTTCATTTTCAAATCACATTTTCAAACCAACCAAATTTTCAAACCAACCACATTTTCATTTTCAAACCAACCTCATTTTCATTTTCAAGCCAACCACATTTTCAAAACAACCACTGTTTCAAACCAACCACATTTTCATTTTCAAACCAACCACATTTTCATTTTCAAACCAACCACATTTTCATTTTCAAATCAACCACATTTTCATTTTCAAGCCAACCACATTTTCAAAACAACCACATTTTCACCTCTCCACCAATTCCAATATTGGTGGCCAGTGTGGGGGTAGGGGGGTGGCTTTCTGGAGCGCTCGTATGGATGTTGTGGGCTGAAGGGATGGTTTCCAGAGGGCTAGTATGGAAATTCTGCGGCAAATTAATTCTTGGGCTGGCAGCTCACTCATTCACGGCTGGTGGGCTGGCAGGTGACTCACGGCTATTCCTTAAATTTCCATTTCAAGCAGGTTGCAAGGCCACCAAATTCAAGTGCCGTTTCCTACCACTTCAAGCAGGGATCATGGCCACCAAATTCAAGTGCAGCTCCATACCACTTCAAGCAGGGAGCAAGGCCACCAAATTCAAGTGCAGTTTCCTACCACTTCAAGCAGGGTGCAAGGCCACCAAATTCAAGTGCAGTTTCTTACCACTTTGAGCAGGGTGCAAGGCCACCAAATTCAAGTGCAGTTTCATATCACTTCAGGCAGGGTGCAAGGCCACCAAATTCAAGTGCAGTTTCATACCACTTCAAGCAGGGTGCAAGGCCACCAAATTCAAGTGCAGTTTCATGCCATTTCAAGCAGGGTCAAAGCCACCAAATTCAAGTGCAATTTCATGCCATTTCAAGCAGGTTGCAAGGCCACCAAATTCAAGTGCAGTTTCATGCCATTTCAACCAGTGTGCAAGGCCACCAAATTCAAGTGCAGTTTCATACCATTTCAAGCTGGGTGCAAGGCCAAATTCGTTTTTTTCTAAAAATCAATATACAGCACAAACAGGAAGTGGTCAAGATTAGACTTTTAATTGTATAGATTTTCAAACCACATTTTCATTTTCAAACCAACCACATTTTTAAATCAACCACAGTTTCAAACCAACCACATTTTCATTTTCAAACTTAATTTTCAAATCAACCACATTTTCATTTTCAAGCCAACCACATTTTCATTTTCAAAACCACATTTACAAACCAACCAAATTTTCAAACCATCCACATTTTCAAACCAACCACATTTTCAAACCAACCACATTTTCATTTTCAAACCAACCACATTTTCGTTTTCAAACCAACCACATTTTCATTTTCAAGCCAACCACATTTTCAAAGCCAACCACATTTTCATTTTCAAACCAACCACATTTTCGTTTTCAAACCAACCACATTTTCATTTTCAAGCCAACCACATTTTCAAAACCAACCACATTTTCAAACCAACTACATTTTCATTTTCAAACTTCATTTTCAAACCACGTTAAGGGCACTCACAGGTCAGTAAAACCACACTCACAGTTTAGTAGCCCTGTGTTCAGTGTTCCATGTTATTCACAGCTCAGACTGAAAGTTGTGACCTCTCGCTCCCCATCTTGCAGAGAGGCACGTCCACACTGCCAGGTGTTGTAGTCCCTTCCCCTCCCACCAGAATGGGCGTGGCCTTCATGGCATTATTGACAGGAGAGTGACTCTCAACATTTTTTAAACAATTCCACCAATTCCAATATTGGTAGGCAGTGGGGGGGCTTTCTGGAGCGCTGGTATGATTTCTTGGGGTGGCAGGTCAGTCTCTCAAGCCTGATGTGCTGGCAGCTCACTCACCGCTGGTGGGCTGGCAGTTGACATGGCTATTCCTTGAAATTCCATTCCAAGCAGGGTGCAAGACCACCAAATTCAAATCCATTTCCTACCATTTCAAGCAGGGTGCAAGGCCACCAAATTCAAGTGCAGTTTCCTACCATTTCAAGCAGGGTGCAAGGTCACCAAATTAAAGTGCAGTGTCATATCACTTCAGGCAGGGTGCAAGGCCACTAAATTCAAGTGCAGTTTCATGCCATTTCAAGCAGGGTGCAAGGCCACCAAATTCAAGTGCAGTTTCATACCATTTCAAGTAGGGTGCAAGTTCACCAAATTCGTTTTTTCTAAAAATCAATACACTGCGCAAACAGGAAGTGGTCAAGATTAGACTTTTAATTATATAATTATATCGATTTTCAAATCACATTTTCATTTTCAAACGAGCCACATTTTCAAATCAACCACAGTTTCAAACCAACCACATTTTAATTTTTAAACCAACCACATTTTAATTTTCAAACCAACCACATTTTCATTTTCAAACCACATTTTCAAACCAACCAAATTTTCAAACCAACCACATTTTCATTTTTAAACAAACCACATTTTCATTTTGAAACCAACCACATTTTCATTTTCATTTTCAAACCAACCACATTTTCATTTTCAAACCAACCACATTTTCATTTTCAAACCAACCACATTTTCCAACCAATGACATTTTCATTTTCAAACTTCATCCTCAAATCACATTTTCATTTTCAAACTTCATTTTCAAACCACGTTAAGGACACTCACAGGTCAGTAAAACCACACTCACAGTTTAGTAGCCCTGTGTTCAGTGTTCCATGTTATTCACAGGTCAGACTGAAAGTCGTGATCCATTTTCCTACCATTTCAAGCAGGGCGCAAGGCCACCAAATTCAAGTGCAGTTTCTCACCACTTTGAGAAGGGTGCAAGGCCACCAAATTCAAGTGCAATTTCGTACCACTACAAGCAGGGTGCAAGGCCACCAAATTCAAGTGCAGTTTCATACCACTTTCCGCAGGGTGCAAGGTCACCGAATTCAAGTGCAGTTTCCAACCACTTCAAGCAGTGTGCAAGGCCACCAAATTCAAGTGCAGTTTCATACCATTGCAAGCAGGGTGAAACCACCATAAAACCAACATAAAACGACACAAAACACCAAACTCACAGTTCAGTAGACATTCAGTGTGTTGAGTTGATTCACAGCTCAGACAGAATCGTGACCTCTCCCTCCCCCATCATGCACAGACTAAGCGACACCCACACTTCCTGGTTTTATAACCCCTCCCCCTCCCACCGGAAAATGTGTGGCCTTCATGGCGTGATTGACAGGAGAGAGATTATGAACATTTTTTAAACACTAATAACACCTTTATTTTTCGTTGATGGGAAGAATCCTCTGCACCTGCTGAGCGGAGGGGCACTGAGTAAGATGGCCAAAAATCACAGGCGTAAGTGGTATCGTTTTTATCTAAAATCAACATACAGTGCAAACAGGAAGTTAGCCAAAGCACCTGAGCCACCATTTGCAGTAGTTCCTTTTAACATCAGCTCAAAGCACCCAAGCCACCATTTGCAGTGGTGCCTTTTAGCTCCAAGCCAAAGCGCCCAAGCCACCATTGCAGTGGTGCATTTTAACCAAGCCAAACCACCCAAACCACCATTTGCAGTAGTGCCCTTTAACTTCAACCCAAAGCACCCAAGCCACCATTTGCAGTAGTGCCTTTTAACTTCAGCCCAAAGCACCCAAACAAACATTTGCACCAGACACCTCCTCACTGCGAGCTGGCCAAAAATGACGCCGTAGGTGGCGACGTTCACTTGGAAATCTCATCACAGCGAGCCAAAAGCGGTCAAGATCAGACTTTTAGTAATATAGATGTGGGGGTGGGGGGTTATCTCTTCCTTCAACGGGGATGCAACCTTTTCCATGTCGTATCTCCATTCGTGCTGAGGCCTAACATCGTGGAGCTGGCGGCCTCCAACTGGAATCGATCTTGACGGCTCCGGTTGCAGAGCCTTTGGACTTACCATCACGGATCTAGCTGACTCGGAGGCTGTGGCGGCGCTGCAATTGCGGCTGCATCCCGACTTCGGAGCTACGGAGGCTTTGGCCGCGGGCCCTGCGGACTATAACATCAGGAGCTCGCATGTCCCTGGTTGGTCACCGAATTTCGGGAGCTCCAGCAACAGCAGCTTCGTCCGCCCTGTTCGCAATTTGAATCGGCCCATTCGCGGGGCCTTTCATTCCCCGGCATGGCTTAAAATCGTCCGCGGGATCTTCCATCGCCCGGCAGTGGCTTCAATCTTCCATCGCCCGGCAGTGGAGCCGTGATCGCCTTGATGCAGCAGTTTGACTGCCTGACTGTGGGAGAAGAAGCAAGGAAGAGATGTCTTTTTTTGCCTTCCATCACAGTGAGGAGGTGTCTGGTGGAAAGTCAGTGATGAATGTTTGTGTTAAATTGTGTTAATTGTGTTAAAGTTTCATGCTATTTCAAACAGGGTGCAAGGCCACCAAATTCAAGTGCAGTTTCATACCATTTCAAGCAGGGTGTAAGGCCACCAAATTATTTTTTTCTAAAAATCGATATAGAGCACAAACAGAAAGTAGTTAAGATTAGACTTTTAACTATATAGATTTTCAACCACATTTTCATTTTCAAACCAACCATAGCTTCAAACTAACCACATTTTCATTTTCAAAATTCATTTTCAAGCCAACCACATTTTCATTTTCAAACCAACCACATTTTCATTTTCAAGCCAACCACATTTTCATTTTCAAACCAACCACATTTTCATTTTCAAACCAACCACATTTTCATTCTCAAGCTAACCACATTTTCATTTTCAAGCCAACCACATTTTCAAACCAACCACATTTTCATTTTCAAACTTAATTTTCAAACCACATTTGCATTTACAAACTTCATCTTCAAAACACATTTTCATTTTCAAAATTCATTTTCAAAGCACTCACAGGTCAGTAAAACCACAGTCACAGTTTCGTAGCCCTGTGTTCAGTGTTCAATGTTATTCACAGTTCAGACGTGAGGAGGTATCTGGAGGAAAGTCATTGTGATGAATGTTTGTATTAAATTGTGTTAATTTAATTGTGCGTTTTTTTGCATTTTTACTGTTATGACTGCATGGTAACAAAACTTTGTTCAAACTTGTTTTTGAATGACAAATATAGAAATTCTAATTCTGAGGTCCTTAGATCCTGAGAGCAATGCCATCTGGAGCTATGCTCCTGGTAGGGCCACCCATGGCGGTAAGGTCGAGGGGGAGGACTCTGACAAAGAGCAATCCAACCAAGACCTCAATGGTGGAACAGGCGGAGGATGATGGCTGACCTT
This sequence comes from Okamejei kenojei, assembly GCA_035221665.1. Taxonomy (NCBI): domain Eukaryota; kingdom Metazoa; phylum Chordata; class Chondrichthyes; order Rajiformes; family Rajidae; genus Okamejei; species Okamejei kenojei. The sequence goes on from CM069138.1 coordinate 94,409,666, forward strand.
AGTGGAGTGTCACAACGGCTGCGAAGGCGGATGAAGGCTGCAGCAGAAAAGGGTCTCTGGTCGTCTTGGACTCCATGCCACTGGATCCTGACCCAGATCTGTCAAGGATGGTGTGATGGCTGTCTGTGCACCAGTCTCCCCACGTTAAACAAAGTCACCCACAGGCGTCCTCCAGCCCTGGAGACACCCATGGTCAATCATGACCGAGGGGGGCCTAAGATAAGCAAGCATGATTAGCATAATTAGAGAAAGCAAGCAGTGCAAGAGTTGATTGGTATTGTTGACTTTGAGCGAGAGCTTGTTGTTGCATCAACACTGAACCAAATGTGCTCTCTCTCTCTCTCTCCTATCTGTCGTGTTCCGTTTTCAAGGTACTGTTAGGGTTGGGACTATTCCTATGTGTTGGAATGGTCATACTCATCCAGGATACTTTCTACAGTGCATCTATGGATGTTTGTTAGGTCTTTAATGCCATACTGGATCTCTTTCACCTTGTGAGAAGGTAGACGTGCTGATGAGCTGCCAGGACAGATCATCTGAGAGATTACAGTCCAGAACATTGAAGCTGCTAACTCTCTCCATCACTGACCCACCTGATGGTGGTGTGGCTTCTCAACTACCTCTTTCTGAAGTTAACGAGTAGTTTCTTGGTCTTAAGGGCCAGACACACTTGGGGGTCATTTGCGCATCACGCAGGTGGCATGCGAGGATTTTGAGAATCTCAAAATCCTGTTGAGTTACTCCAGTTTTTTGTGTTTACTTTGTTTTCAACCAGAATGTGTAGTTCCTTACACAGTTCCTTGGTATGGTTGACTTTATGCGGCAGGTTGATACATCACCCCTCAACCAAATGTTTCATCTCTCTCCTGTCCACTTACTCGTCACCACTAAGGTGGTGAAAGCAGGGCCTTTAAATACTATTAAGACACTTGGGTAGATTATTGATGAGCAAAGTGCTGAAAGGTGACCAGAGATATATTGGAATACAGAACTGAGGTTACAATGAAATTAGCTCCGGTTTCCGGTGGCGCTATGGAGTCTTAAAGCATAGCGCCAGCCAGCTCCGCAAAAATTTTGAAAAAACGGGGATTTAAACGGATTTAAAAGCACTTACCGACTGCCTGCTTTATACTGTCTGCCGCTTCAACATCGACGGTACCGGCTGACGTCATCAGCCCTGCGACAAATCATGACGGCACGGAGCCCTACCGATAAAACGAAGGGTCGAAAAACCCGGGCGAGAGCGGGAGAAGGCCTGGGAGAAGCCTCGGACTCGAGTAGGGCCAGCTCCCTGGAAGACGTCTCCAGGAAAGCAGACACAGGAGGTGAGGACTTGAGAGCTTTTATTTCTCATCAGATGGCTGATTTAAAACGTGAGTTCAAGGCAGAAATGAAAGATATAAAGCAAGAAATGAAAGAAATAAAGGGAGATATAAAGGAAGAAATCTGTCAAATTAATAATCAGATGGACTTGATGAAAAATGGAGTGAATTTCAAAAAGATACAAAGACACAAATTGATAATAAGTTCAAGAAAGAATCAGAAAAATTGAAGAATGAATTCATTGATATGATCAATAATATGGAACGCAAGATGGAGGCTAAACTTGAAAATGTTAAAAAAGACTTTAAAAATAAGATTGACCCTATTGCAAATGTGGTCGAACAACAAGCTGATGGCATGAAAAACCTTGAAAAGATAGCGGAGGCTAGTACTGTGGTCTACAGCAAAGCTGAATAACAAACAAGAACGTCTACTGGAGTTGTTATCCAAAGTAACAGATAAATGCACGCAGCTAGAAGGCTATCAAAGAAGGCAGAACTGAGGATTGCAGGGATTCCTGAAGGTCTAGAGAAACACGAAGACACTCGAGAATTCACTGCTAAAATTACTGCAAGCTGTTTTATCTTTGGATGATATGCCTGTATTAGCTCGTGCACATCGAGTCGGCAGAAGACAGACCAGTACAAACGCCCCCCAAGACAAATGATTGTAAAGTTACAATATGATTTTATTCTCGAGGATATTATGCGGAGAGCCTCGGGAACAAAGAATCTGATGTTTCAAGGACAAAGAATCAGTATCTATCGAGACTATCCCCCAGAGGTTGCCAGAAAACGAAAAGCGTTTAACGAAGCCAAAAACCTTATGAGGGGTGTAGAAAACTTGAGATACGGTTTGAATTACCCAGCCATCCTAAGAGTTACTTACAACAACGTGGAACACTTCTTCAAGACTCCAACAGAAGCAATGGAATTTGCAAAGCAGTTTGACACTTGAAAACCATCTACAAGCAAATATACTGTCTTTTACTATTTTTAAAGACCTAGTACGGTCTCTTAACATTCTATGAGACGTTATACGACAATATGGAATTAGAAGAAATTAGAAGGAACGGACAATGTCGTATGGAACTAAATGTTTTCCCGGATTGGAAGAAGCCTCACCGAACATTGACAATTTACTCATAAATATATAACTAACACAAACAAATAACACACATACTAAAATCATAACGCGGTTTTATTATCACTATGATTATTATTAACCAAGACTGTTCACTATTGCTAATTAATACTACTAATAATTAATATTTTATATGTCTTGTTACATTTGGAGATACCCTCCCCTTAATTTTTTTTTTTTCTTTTTTAATAATGATTTTTATTTTTTGTATTTTAAAAAACTCTTTATCTGCGGCTTTATAATTAGATTTTTAAACTAATTTTAGATATACATATTTTTATGATGACTAATATCACTCCTTTCATTTCTTTAATATTATATCCCCGTTAAAATATTATCATGGAATAATAATTCCTTAAAATTAGGAGCTGGCTAAATTAATAACATCAATGCCGGAAGCCTTTAGATTGATAGCCAATATAGTTTGGCTTTCACAAACTATTTATGCACTCTATTAAGCTTTATATCTACTCTTCACTATTCTTTTATGTTTACTATATCTTTCAGTTTGAATGGAGCTATACACTGGAACAATGGAGATATATTCGTGAAGTACATAAAAAAGATCTAAAATTCATCTATTCGGTGTTCGGGTGTAAGGTCAGGTCTACTGCGCGGACCCTTGGACCCTATTCTAGATTCCCACAAACCTAAAATGCAGGATTTAAAAAGAAATATGGGGAACGAGGGATTAACCTTTGCAGTTGGAATGTTAAAGGTATCAATGAACCAATAAAAAGAGGAAAAATATTGACACACTTAAAGGCAATGAAAGCTGATGTAATTTATATTCAAGAAAACTCACCTAAAGAAAGACGCTGAAAATAGGCTGAAAGCTAAACGGATAGATAAAATATATCACTCTTCCTTTACGCATAAATCAAGAGGCGTAGCAATATTATTTCGTAAAGGTACTTTATTTAAGCATACATCTACTATATCTGATAAAGATGGCAGATACATTATTGTGATAGGAGAAATAAATAGGGAAAAAATGATTTTTGTACATCAATGGACCAAATTTTGATAGTCCTTTATTTTTTAAGAAAGTACTTAATAATATTCCGGAATTAACACATTACAATTTGATAATTGGAGGAGATTTTAATTGTACATTAGACCCTTATTTAGATAGATCTTCAAACAAAGAAAAATTAAATCACATACTAGTGATTTATTAAACGCATACATTTCAAACGACTAACATTAAAGATGTCTGGAGAACAGAAAATCCTACTGGTCGAGAATATTCCTTTTACTCGCCAGTACATAAAAACTTATTCAAGAATAGATTACTTTCTGGTAGATGCAAAGCTTATTTCACTTACTTACGAATCCAAATATCATAATATTATAATTTCAGATCATGCGCCATTAACATTTAAAATTAAAATAAATGGTAAAACAGAAAATCTAGGACAATGGAAACTTAACCCACAAATTTTTAAAAAATAAAACCACTCAGGAATATATTATATAACTCAGATTAAGATGTTTTTTGAAATAAATGATCAACCAGAAATATCTCGCTCTTTATTATGGGAAACATTTAAAGCATATCTTCGAGGAATTATGATTTCTTCACAAGCATTCCATAATAAGAAGATTCGGAAGGAACAACAGGACTTAGAAAGGGAGATTAAACAATTAATATACAGAATGCAACAAAATCAGATATAATAATACATAATAAAAATTGTAGCATTGAAGTATAAATTAAATAAAATATATACTGATCAAGTTTTAAAATATTACCAACATACTAAACAATTGTTGTTTGAATTTGGAGACAAACCACAAAAACTATTGGCTCGACAATTAAGGAAAATTGAAGCTGAAAAAATTATACATAGGATTAAATCACAAAACGGTGAATTATTAATACAGCCCAAGGATATTAATGAAAGATTTATGCAATATTATAAAAATTTGTATACTGGTAACACGACAGTAAAATAAAACAGAAATAGATGCCTTTTTTAAATGTATGTAACTTAAAAGAATTAGATTACAAAATAGAGAACTATTAAATGCCGATATTTCAATAAAAGAAATCCAAGAATCTATTAAATCTTTAAAAAATGGTAAAACTCCAGGACCAGATGGTATAGGCTCGGAATTTTATAAAATTTTTCATGACCAAATGGTCCCATATTTAAAATCATTATATGAACAGATATATACACAAGAGAAATTACCAGATACATTGAACGAATCTATTTATAACACTTATACCCAAAATAAATAAAGATTTGGATGACCCAGGATCATATAGAGCAATTGCTTTATTAAATACGGATCAAAAAATGTTAACAAAGATCCTTGCACAAAGATTAAGCAAAATTGTTAACGAATTAATTCATCCTGATCAAACAGGATTTATACCTAAAAGATATTCTTCATATAATCTAAGACGGTTATTTAATATCATATATTCGAAAAGAAGTGATAAAAAAGACTTAGTAGTCATCTCGTTGGATGCAGAAAAAGCTTTTGACCAGGTGGAATGCCTTATTTATTTTCGGTGATGGAAGCCTTTAAGCTTGGTGATAAGTTACTACTTGGATTAAATTATTATACGCAAACCCAACAGCTAGAATAATAACAAACCATATGTTATCAACTAAGTTTAGTTTATCTCGAGGTTGTAGACAAGGCTGTCCTTTATCACCATTACTGTTTGCGTTAGCAATCGAACCTCTTGCTCAAAGGGTAAGATTGCACCCGGAAATATATGGAGATGAACTAAAGATACTAAGAATAAAATCTCGTTATATGCGGACGATATATTACTTTATATTACTAAACCGGAAATAAGTATCCGTAATTTGTTAAAACTAATAACGGAATTTGGTTTAATTTCAGATACAGTATCAATTGGAATAAAAGTGAACTTATGCCAATAACCATGAATAACATACAGATATTACAACAATTTCCTTTTAAGATAACAAATGAAAATATTAAATATCTTGGTATTTTTGTTACAAAAAGATTTGACTCTTTATTTAAGTCTAATTTCCCGTTATTATTGAATAAATTAAATAAAAATATCTTATATTGGAAAAGTTACCTATCTCAATGTTAGGTAAAATAAACGCAATAAAAATGATTTTCCTCCCACAATTATTATATTTATTTCAATCAATCCCGATATATCTCTCTCTAAAATTTTTTTTAAAAAAGTAGATTCAATAGTCACTAACTTTATCTGGGATTATAAGAATCATAGAATAAATAAAAAACATTTATGTAAAGCTAAAATAAACGGGGTTTAGCTTTACCAAATTTTATGTTTTATTATTGGCAGTTAATATTAAAAATATGAATTTCTGGTTAGAAGAAACAGATAATAAACCAAATTGGTTTAAAAATGGAAAGAGAAGACTGTTTTTCCATTTGAAATTAGCTCTATAATATTTGCTAATATTAATGTACCTAAGAAAATTTATAGTGAAAATTTGATAATAGAAAGTGAATACGTATTTGGAAACAAATAAAGAAAACACTAAAACTAAAATTTATACCGCTAGGTCTTACAATTGCCAACAATTTTACGTTTAAACCGTCAACGATGGATAAGGCTTTTATACAATGGAAAAATAAAGGAATTTTAAATATAGGGGATCTTTATAAGGAAAATTCTTTTCTTTCATTTCAAGAATTACAACAAACCTACGGCTTCATAATAATGAATATTTCCAGATATTTACAAATCAGAAACTATATCTCTGCAAATACACAAGAATTCAGAAATAGAAAGAGTGAAATTTTAGATGAATGCTTGAATAAACATCCAAATACAGAAAAAATGATATCATACATTTACAATATTTTGTTGGACAGTGATATTCCATCATCGGAAATACACAGACAGCGTTGGGAAAATGAATTAGGTCAATAATAAGCCCAGAAATATGGGAAGAAAGCTTACAACACATACATTACTGTTCGCTAAATGCTAAACATGCTCTTATACAGTTTAAAATTTTACATAGATTACATTATTCTAAATCTAAATTACATAATATATTTCCAAAATTATCACCTATATGTGATAAATGTCAAATCTTAGAAGCAACTTTGTCACATTCATTTACTAATTGTACGAAGATTCTAGAATATTGGAATGAAATATTTAAGATAGTCTCGAATGTTATTAATATTACTATGATTCCTGACCCAAAGTTAATCATACTTGGAATACCGGAAACGGAAACAATAATTACAAGGAATCAAAGAATTTTTATCGACTATTCTTTAATAATTGGGAAAAAATTAATATTAAAATTTTGGAAAGGCCCTGTATCCCCAACAATTAAAATGTGGAATACAGAAATGACGGAGACACTTCACTTGGAGAGATTGAGACTTGTCCTTATGGACAGGTTAGATCTCTTCAAAGGGATTTGGTCTCCCTAATATTAAATATCTACAGGGTCACAATGGTTCGGCGCAGGGACTTGACTGAGGCCTGAATATCTGAATGGATGAAGAAATACATATAATAAATCATGAATGTATCTCCAAGAATGGATTATTTAGTAATACTTCAATCTCCATCAAACTTCTCACATTTTCTTTTCTATTTTCTATTCTCTTTCTCTATCTTCCTATCTTTAATTAAGGAAAAAAAATATAGAAACATATTATATAAATTTTTAATATGTACACACCTATTTTTATTCGTATGAAAAGATTATAGATGTCTTAAATTTGTAATTATATAAAATTGTGCATTTTCAACTATATAATTATTTTGAAATATAAAGTTAACAATAATACAAACATTCTTAATATTTTGATAACATTATGAATATCATAAAACTTTGTTTAAGATTGGGTATTATGTAGTTATATTAGCGGGATTTGTATTTGGTAATTAGAAGAATATCTATGATATGAGAAGTCTGAGTATATTGCTTATTTTAGGAATATACTATATACACTCCCAATTATATAAAATAAATAACCACGAAATGTATAATGGATAATATTACAATTAACATAAACAGTATCAATCGATAATCAATATTATATAATTTTGTATATTATATAATTCTCACTGTCGTATAAGAGTGTACTCGGTATATATTGTTTCTACAATAAAATTTTTTTTAAAAAAACAAAAAAAAACAATGAAATTAGCTGTGAGCTGAGTCAATGGCAGAGACGTTGAGTGGTCAACTTCTGTTCAACAGACAGACAGATTCCGATATAGTGATAAAAGATTAAAATTAGCTGTATACATTTGGCAAGAAAATTGAGAAGTGATATTGAAGTAAGGGTTAGTTAATAAATATCACCTGTTGTGTCTCAGGCGCATCCATATCTCTGAAGCTACCTTGAACTGCTTAGAAGGTCATTATGAGACTGAGGAGGCTTTTGGCAGTGAACGGAATGCAGTGTTGGCACAGTATAATATCCAGACCTACTTCATCAAGCAGCCATCCGTTTTATCTACGTCATCACGAAAGCAGTCGAACCTGGCCAAAGAGCCCAATATCCCCCAGAGACTACTGCTTGCGAACAGGAGGACAGAGGCACTCCGCAGCAGTGCCCAGAAACTCGACAGTAACCTGCTCCATATAATGAAGTCCGAGGCTCCCTGGAGGCTGGATCACCCCTTCGACAGGATCATCAGCTTGAACAAAGTGAGTAACACGCTGGGACAGGCTTATCCCCAGGCTGGGAGGCACTCACTTTACCCCTAGACTGGCTATAGCATTGAGTGGTACAAAAGGGTATAGGCTCCGCAGCCCAACTTGCCCAGTGCTGACCAACAGTGATCCCACCTGCCTGCGTATCACCCATGTACCTGCCCAAGTGTCTTTCAAATGTTATTACAGTCCACTGGCAGCTCATTCCATATACCCACCACTATTCATCCGAAAAAGCTGCCCCTCAGGATCCGATTCAATCTTTCCCCTCTTACCTTCAACATATGACCTCTGCTTTTAGACCACAGACAGTAGGTGCAGGAGGAGGCCATTTGGCCCTTTGAGCCAGCACCGCCATTCAATGTGATCATGGCTGATCATCCACAATCAGTGCCCCGTTCCTGCTTTCTCCCCATATCCCCTAACCCCGCTATCTTTAAGAGGTCTATCTAACTCTCTCTTGAAAGTATCCAGAGAATCGGCCTCCACTTCCCAAGCAGAGAATTCCACAGATTCACAACTCTCTGGGTGAAAAAGATTTTCCTCATCTCCGTTCTAAATGGCCTACCCATTATTCTTAAACTGTGGCCCCTGGTTCTGGACTCCCCCAACATCGGAAACATGTTTCTTGCCTCTAGCATGTCCAAGAACATAACATCCCAGATTCCCCACTCAATACCCTGTGTGATGAAGGCAAATGTGCCGAAGGCCATCTTATCCATCCCATCTACCTGTGACTCCACTTTCAAAGGATTATGTACCTGTACTTGTAGATCCCTCTGCTCCACAACAACCCCCTGGCCCTGCCGTTCATGGTGAAAGTCATGCCCTGGTGCCACTTTCCAAAATGCAACACCTCACACTTATCTGCATTCAACTCCATTCAGCTCTGCCCACTTGCCCAGCCGATCAGGAGGCTGCTGCCATTCTGCCAGCCATCTTCACCGTCCACAATACCACCCACATTGGTGTTATGTCCAATGCTACTAATCATGTCTTCCACATTCTCATCCAAATCATAGCTCTAAAGCAGGAGTCGACAACCTTGTTCTGCATAGGGGCCAGGACCCATGTCTGTGAGCGGATGACGGGCCACATCTATATCGCCATAGTGTGACACTTGGTGTTGTTTTTTCAATTCGTTTTCTGTAGTTCCCAGGTCCTTCACCTACCCCGGGACTGGCTGCAGTTCCCAGGTCCCTCGCCTACCCCGGGACTGGCTGCAGTTCCCATGTCCCTCGCCTACCCCGGGACTGGCTGCAGTTCCCAGGTCCCTCGCCTACCCCGGGACTGGCTGCAGTTCCCAGGTCCCTCGCCTACCCCGGGACTGGCTGCAGTTCCCAGGTCCCTCGCCTACCCCGGGACTGGCTGCAGTTCCCAGGTCGCGAAAATGAATTGAAACAAAATACACCTGCAGGCCGGATGACTTTGGGTCGTGGGCCGTAGGTTGCGACCCCTGCTCTAAACCATGGATTGGGAAATATCTACAACACCTTGGGTGTTGGTGTTAGGATGGAGGAGTGTCAGGACGTGGATGGGTTTGGGATGGAGGTTGTGGGATGGGGACGGTTGGTTTGGGATTGCGACGGAGATGCAGCACTCCCTCAGGACTACCCCTCCCACAGTGTGACGCTGCTTACCGCCCAGACACCAAGTGGTGGTCGGTGTTGCCCTCCGGTCGTGAGGGGGGCCCCCGGTGGGGGTCCGTGTACGCAGGGATTCTGCCCCTCTACATTGGGGACCTGCGGTGGAGGGTACTGCACCGAGGTGTTCCCTGCAACCTGTTTCTCTCGCGGTTCACAGACTCGCCAGCCGCCTGCCACTGTTGCGGGCTGGGAGAGTCTGTGTTCCACGTGTACGTGGAGTGTGTGAGGCTGCAGCCCCTGTTCCATTATCTAAAGGGACTGCTCCTTGCCTTCTGGCTGCACTTCACACCCAACATCCTCATCTTTGGACACCCTGTGCGTAGGGGAGAGGGTAGGCCCGAGGATGTCCTGGTTGGGTTGCTCCTGGGCCTGGCCAAGCTGGCCATCCGCGAGTCACGGCGCTGGGTGGAAGGGGGCTCTGCCCGAGCCGGCTGCCCGCCCCTGTTCCGGGGTTAGGCCCGCGCCCGGGTGGGGTTAGAGAGGGACTACGCGCTGTCCACGGGCACCCTGGGGGATTTGCAAGACCGCAGTTGTACAGGAGTTTATTTAGTATATTTGTTTGACGTATTATGGTGGTGGGTTCTGTTTTGATTTATTTTGTACTGTAAATATTATTTTTAATAATTGATTATATTATTTTTGGTTGAAACAAACAGTGAGAAGCTCCCTCACCCTCTCTGCGTTGCTGCATCAGTGTCACCTCCCGCATCTCGCGCATGCATCGTCTGAAGGCCACATTCTCTCCCACACCACCATGGCGGTGCTCCTCAGGCCGCAGGCCTGTTCAGCTGAGCGCTTACCGTCTGTTCCCCTTCTGTTTGAATCACTCCCACAGGTGCTCGCCGCCATCTTGAGAAAGCCCAAGAAGTACATCACCAGATCCAGAACCCACTCTTTCACTTCGACCAGATTTGTCTCAGTCAACGTCAGAGTTGAGAACGCCATCGAGCTGCGAAGCAGTGACAGGCTGCGGGGGTGCTACATCAACGAGATCACCTTGGTATTCAAGGATGATGACATTGAAAGGAAGGTAAGATGACCTGGTCTTGGCGGGCGCCCTGGAAGGGTGTGGATCCAGCGTTAAGCACTAGAGCCGCACGGCCTGGGGACACACAGTGAGAAGAGGAAGTAGCTCTGGGTTTGTGCTCAGAAAGGTTTGCTCATGAATTCACTGGGCTCAGCAGAAATGGCATTTGTGCCATTTCCCATTATCTTTGTACCAACCCCCCCCCCCCCACACACACACCACCCCTCTTTCCCCATCCCAGAGTGCAGGCATTCCCCCCCCACCATATCCCATCATCCTCTCCCCTCCTCTGTACGCCCATCTCCCATCCCTTGTCTTCCCCATTTCCTATTTATTTCTCCTCTTTCCCCTCCCTCCTGCCACCTTCCATCTACATCCTTGCTCCTGGCTTTACATTTCACTCCTTACCTGACCCCTTGCATCCCTCTTTCACCTTTCCACCCGCCTGCCAATCAACTCCCCCACCCCCACCCCCACCTCACCCCTCACCCCACCCATCCAACACTTTTGTAGGAAGGAACTGCAGAAGCTGGTTTCAACTGAAGATAGACACAAAAAGCTGGAGTACCATCACCTATCCATTCTCTCCAGAGATGCTGCCTGATCTGCTGAGTTACTCCAGCTTTTTGTGTCTATCTTGCATCTATCATTTGCCAGGCTTTGTCGCACCCTCACCTCATTCCTCCAGCTTCCTCTCTCCCTACTGCATCAATCTGGAGGGGTGCCGACCCGAGACGTCACCTGCCCAGTCCCTCCACAGATGCTGATGGCAGTGTTTTGTGTCCTTGGGCAAGATGCTTTGTTTCTCCCGGGGAACCCTGTTGAGTGCTGGGATTGAAGAGCATTGAGAGAGGCGAGTTACCCACTGCCCACCCGTCGCAGCAGCTCTTTGATGAACCTGGCCGTACGTATCGACCAATGCTCACTGTGAGTGACGGGGAAGTGCGCCACCCTCCCCTGGGAACAAGAGGCGATGGCCAAGCTTCTGCCCTGCACCAGAAGCCAGTCTTTGTTACCACAGCCAGTGAATCAAGGCTGTGCCCAGTGCTGCCAGTCCTTGCCCCCTCTGCACATGAACACAAGAAGGTTCCGGCATTTAATAGTAAGATTAAATGAGAACTTACCAGTTTGAAGTTTGATCTTTATTTTATGAGGAGTTACGATGAGGGATTACGTGAAGACCCCGCCAGGACGCATGCGCGACATTCTTCAAAGCAGTGGTGTGAAATCACAGATACCAGAGTAGACTAATATAGTAAGATAAGAGAGAACTTCTATACCAGTTGAACTTTATAATAGAGGGTTTTGGGAGCGGAGGCACGTAATCCCTCATCGTAACTCCTCATAAAATAAAGATCAAACTTCAAACTGGTAAGTTCTCATTTAATCTTACTATTTTACTTCGGAGTCACGTGAGTGACTACGTGAAGATTTCAAAGCTCCTGTGATTTCATGCCCTGGAACGAGACCATGCTCACACACTGCCATTCTGGGACGGAGGATGAACGTATTTCACACACACACTGTGCTGAAAAACAATAAAGGTATTATTCATACCTAAAATAATATGCCCCACATTGGGTAATTTATTTTACAGAACTTAATTTTTCCCTGCAAACGTCTCAGGATCGGCCACGGGTTATTATAAAGCATTGAACGCGTTCATTGCTCCACCCCTGTGTGGCAAGGATGTGTCCATAGGAACTCCCATCATCCTAGCGTCCGATGTAGATGCAGCCCTGTTGGAGTGAGATTTGAAAACATTAGTATTCACCACTGCACGTAATACCACCCGAACCATCTGGATATGGTTTGCACTGTGACCTTAGGTGAGGGCATTTATGGCTAATGAGAAAGCTCTCTCCGTGCCCATAAGTGTCTTGGTGACTATATATTGGAAAGTATGTGTCACTATGCAGGGCCGACTATCTGCAGGATAGGCCAGAACTCTAAATATTGGCCAAAGGAACCGGGTCAGTCTAGTTTAAGTACCCTGTATGTAGCAGGTTATCTGCCATTTGTGACAGACATGACGTCCTATTCTAGCTTGTGTAAGGACTGGACCCGATGTGCTGATCCAAGTGCCATAATCATTCCCATCTAGGATATTATTTGTCCAGAGTGAGCCCCGATATTGGTGTCCATCCTCGTAACATGGTGTACTACCTATGTCCCATATATGGGTGTATCTGGGGCCTGGGGGAATAGAGTGCAAATACCCCTCATTCGTTTAGGTACTAGTGGGTGTGAACCTATAGCCAGGTGATCACTCCCTCTGCCCAGATATTAGCTAGGGCACTCCTTGCACAATAATGGCACTGTAACTCAATCCTTCATCGAAATGAAGGGTGGCCAGAACTCCAGCACTTCAGTGTTGGTGGCTGAGTCATATGTAGTTCGACCTGGTGCTGAACACTTCCCATTTCCTGACATATGTCAGGTACTGTCTTCTCGTGGACTCCCTGTACGACGCTGAGATGGCATTGATCGTCCTGTCGGAGAGTCCGTACCCAGAAATGGCCTGTTCAGAAACTGCAAATCAACAAGTTCAACAGTCAATGGCACGGATACTTTCCCCGCACGGGGTGTGCCAACCTCCTTGGCCGTTGTGTTGATCCAGATGCAGGGTTCTGAGACCATCTTTGTACGTTGGGAACCATGGTACACCGTTGCGGCGTCTTGTTTAATATGTAAGACTCGTCTGATGAGGCAGAAGGGGAAAATGCAATAGCAACAAAACCCCCCCCCAATGCAGCGAGAAATCGTCCATCGCTGCTGCCCCTGGGTCTGGTTCCCAAGCAACATATGTTGGTAGTTGGTAGAATAGTCTGGATGGAAAAAAGGTCGATATCTGGTGTCCCATACCGGAGTCTAATATCTGTAAACATTTTCCGATCCAACATCCATTAATGTTGTCGTTGAATTTACGTGACCTGATGTCTGCCACTGTATTTAGCTTGCCTGAAGGTAATGGTTGAGATCCAAATCTCTCTCCCAGACACCAGTGCCAGATATTATTAGGCAATTCATCACATGATATCGAACTTATTCACCCATCTGATTAGGAATATACGGCCCCCAGTGTGTATCAATCTGTACCGTACATGCAACTGTGCTCATCTGAGCATAGGCCCTGAGTCCATGAAACGCTCCCAGCATTTCTAATAATTAATTCCTAGTGCTTTAAACAGAATAATTTTTGTGCACTCATCTGCCACCACAACTTGCGGTGGTATTATTTCTCCCCAACCTTTAGCACTGGCATCAGTCTGTAATGTACCCTAGGGATATAGAATGGGGTGATGGGGTTAGAATAATCTGAGCATTTCTATCCACCAGTTTAATTCTAATTACTTTCCCTGGTAGATGCATAGCCTATTGAAATGGCCTGTATGATTTTTTTGAGAGCTAAAATTTCCCCTCTTCCAGGTTTTAATAATGGAGTGGTCCAATTGTGCTGCTGGGAACGCAGCCACCAATTCCCAATCACTCTTGCTCCTTGCCGAATGGATGGTTCCCTGATGCCAGTGAGGCTTTTGCATACCCCATCAAGTCTGTCACTTTGTTGGTGGCAAGGTGGATAGTACATATGGAACAGAGTCAATAGTGAACCCCAAATAATCCATGGTAGTGGAGGGTTCAATTTTGATTATCTGGATGTACGTTAAACCTCTCTGTTGTGGCTGAACCACCAATGTAGCCAGCTCCAATTTCACCTACAATGAGGAATATCATCAAGGTAAGCCATGACGATATGGTTATAGTTTCTTTAAGATGCAAAAGCTGGTTTTAATGAATTTGTAATATCCTGGGTGCTGATGACAACCCATTTGATAAGGCCTTATACTGCCATAGCTGTCCCATCCAGATAAAATTTCAGGTATTTACGATGACCCTGTGTGTGAACAAACGTGTCTAATTTGAAATGGCATACTGAACGAAGTATTTAGTTCGGTCAAATTCTATAATAATACAGCAACCACCATCTTTTTTAGTTTTTTTAAAATATTTGATACGAACTCTTGAAATTCTCTGATTGTTTTCTCAATCCATTTTGTGTTTAGTCATAGAAACATAGAAACATAGAAATTAGGTGCAGGTTAGATTACTGTTAGTCTTAACAGTTCAGCATGGCCTGCTGGTTCTCTCATTTTGTGAAGTAGAACTTCCAGCTAGGCGTAATGCTGAACTGGGACGGTAAGTTCGTAATACAAATTCAATTTTGTAAATTCTGAATACTTCCGAGTATGTAAAAGATTCAGAGTAAAAGTGCAGCACACATAATGAAACAAGTGCAAAACCGTCCCCCCAACTTTAATGAATCGACATGCAATGTTTTTAAGACAACCAGACCCACCTACCTCCATGTTACCGGTTGTGTGGGTTGTCTCCGCAGTTTTTCTTCTGGTAATTGTGTTGCTGCGTTGTGGGGTTGGCGCGTTTTCCATGAAGGCCGGGCTGGCCATGGTCTGAAAGACCGCTGTGCAGGTGGCCGCCTTCGAGTTTTCACCACCATAATGGTCTTCCATAGCACCGATGTCTGGTGGTGTGTAGGGGTGTGCTGCCCTGTGATAGGGGGTTTTAGAGGTGCTTGGCACTTGATCAGCCTATAGCCTGGCTTCCTCATGCAGGTCTTTCACCTGCTTTGGGAGGTCCCCCAACACCGCAAAATTTTGGTGCCTGTGTGCTACTTGTCTTGCATAATTCCGCACTTCTTGATGATGCTCTCCTGTAACTGTAAATCCCCACTGAGTATTACACAGTCTGCTAGAGCATCTAGTAACTCTTCAGGCAAATCAACCCCATCAGTTGTCCTGTACTGCATGTGATTTTAGCAGCCAGCAGTTTCCTCTTTGAGTTTTCACCTCCTGGCTCCTTATAGATGGGGCCCTGTTGCCCCAGATGGGGTCATAGACTGCTGGTACTTTAAGAGAAATGGAGTTCTCTGCAGCAATGTACTTCCACCATAAGTTAATGGCTTGCTCCTGTAGCTGTTTGTAGCCATGTATTTTTCACTGGCTTGCAGCTTGTATAGGCAGTCCTTCTTGAGTTGGTACAGCAATGTGTCCCACAATCTCTGCTGCTCTCTCATCTGCACCCCTCACATTGACTGTTCAGCCATTGCCCCTTCTTCAGGGTCAGCCCAGCTCTGACCCCTAATGCTCCCACTGCGAAGAGGTGAGACATTTGGCAGTCCTTGGAAAGGATGCTGCCGTGGGTCTGGCGAGGAGACCCACTGTGACTCTGCCCCTGCATAAGCAGGTCACGCTGGAGCACTGCTCCACCATCCGCTCCCGCGGGAAAGACGCCCACGCGTCGCTATCCGTGAACGGGGTGTCTTCAGGGTCCGTACCCAGCCGAGTCAACGACCTGTCCGACTTCCGGGTGGTTTTGCCGCTGAACCGCGGCGCACCTGCGGTCTGTAGCGGCGAAAGCCGGGAGCTGCTGGCAGCACCTGCAGCTCTGGAGAGACGGCACACTGGCTGCTGCTTCCACAGCAGCGGTATCAGCTGCTGCTCTCCCTTGCGCGACTCCATGGTGCTTCCTCCGTTCTGAAAAAGAAATCACACCGAGTCGCCATGCTCACCAGAAAAGGTAAGACTTACCTTCAGTAAGTTTTCAAAATTCGCGCTGGAGGAGCGGCGCTCCTCCCGACTGTTGCTTCCGCAATGCGTTCGACGATATGTCGCGCATGCGTCCTGGCGGGGTCTTCACGTAGTCACTCACGTGACTCCGAAGTAAAATTTATTTTGCACTATATAGTTTTTTTTTTAACAGTTTGGCCTTCTCAGGTCAAAGACTAACATTGCAGCAAAGCTCAACTCGCCCATGCCCTCTGTTGCCTGGTACCTGAGCTTGCCCCACTTGCCCGCGTTTGGCCCATATTCCACGAAGCCTTGCCTATTCATGTACCTGTCCCACCTGCCCATCTTTTAGGTGTAGATGCAGGAACTGCAGATGTTGGTTTATGGTTAGGTGACATTTCGAGTAGCATCTGTAGAAGTCCGAATCTGGAATGTTACCTGTTCATATTCTCCGGAGATGTTGCCTGAGTTACTCCAGCACCTAAATGTGCTTGTCATTTCAATATTGTTATTGAACCTGCTCAACCACTTTCTCTGGCAGCTAGTTCCACGTACCTCCCACCCTCTATGTGGAAATAATTGCCCTTCAGGTTTATATTAAATCTTTCCCCTCTCACTTACACCTACAGTATGTCCTCCCCATAGAACATAGACCAGTCTAGCACCAGAACCTTTGACCCAGAATATCTAGAGCAAGAACGACCCAAAGCCAATAGTCATACAGAGTGGAATCAGTGTGGAAAGTTGGGCTGTTACATAATGTATCACTCTCTGACTCTGCCCTTGTGTAGTAAACTGCAGATGCTGGTTTAAACCGAAGATAGACAAAAGGTGCTGGAGTAACTCAGGGGGGGACAGGCAGCGTCTCTGGAGAGAAGGAATGGGTGATGTTTCGGGACGAGACCCTTCTTCAGACTGCCTGTCTATTGGCATGATCATTCACCTACCATCAATGCCCTTGAGTCAAACACTATAGGTTTAAAGTGAGAGGAGAAAGATTCAAGGTGACTGAGGGCAGGTTTTCACTACAAAGGAGTGGGGGGAGGATTAAATGGAACGAGCTGCAGAAAAAGTGGCAGATAGGCAGGTACTTGTTAGTTGCCCGAATGTCCTTCCAGATCTTTACTTTGAGCCTAATATCCACACAGGTTAAATTGTATAACATTTTAAATAAACCTGTGGCAGCTTGTGGTATCTGTGGAGGAATGTGTGGTTCATTGCACGATGTGCTAATCCTAGGATTCACATTCTAAACAACTCAAAATGATACATTCCTTTAAGAATGCTACCTGGTAGTTTCATGAGTGTCTCAGTTATTCTTCCTGTCAACCATTTTTCCTTTCCTCTGTCTCTATCCCATCCTACTCTCTCTGTGTTTCTGTCTCCTCTCTTTCTCCGTCCGTTTTTTTCCTTCCACTGACTTTTCCTCTCTCTCTCTCTCTCTCTCTCTCTCCTTCTCTCCCTCTCCCTCTCCCTCTCCCTCTCCCTCTCCCTCTCCCCCTCTCTCCCCCTGTCTGTCTGACTTTGTTTCTCTGTCTCTCCCTCCCTCCCCCTTTTTCTCCTTCGTAAGATCGTGTCACAGGGAGCCAAGTTAGGCCATTCGGCCCATCAAGCTACTCTGCCATTCAATCATGGCTGATCTATCTTTCCCTCCTAACCCCCTTCTCCCCATAACCTCTGACGCCCGTACTGATCAAAAATCTGTCGATCTCCAGCTTTAAAAGTATCCACAGCCTTCTGTGGCAATGAATTCCACAGATTCACCAACCCCTGACTAAATAAATTCCTTCTCATCTCCTTTCTAAAGGTGCGTGCTTTAATTCTGAGGCTAACACTCTTGGACTCTCCCACTAGTGGAAATATCCTCTCCACATCCACTTTATCCAGGCCTTTCACTATTCTGTACGTTTCAATGAGGTCCCCCCTCAACCTAAACTCCAGCGAGTACAGGCCCAGTGCTGTCAAACGCTCATCATAGGTTAACCCACTCATTCCTGGGATCAATCTTGTAAACCTCCTCTGGACCCTCTCCAGAGCCAGCACATCCTTCCACAGATATGGTGCCCAAAATTGCTCACAATATTCCAAATGCGGCCTGACCAGCGCCTTATAGAGCCTCAGCATTACATCCCATACAACCATATAACAAATAACCATATAACAATTACAGCACGGAAACAGGCCCTCTCGGCCCTTCCAGTCCGTGCCGACCATTTGTTTTCCCCTAGTCCCATCTACCTGCACTCAGACCATACCCCTCCATTCCCTTCACGTCCATATACCTATCCACTTTACTCTTAAATGTTAAAATCGATCCTGCCTCCACCACTTCTGCTGGAAGCTGATTCCACACAGCCACCACCCTCTGAGTCCCTGTTTTTATATTCCAATCCTCGCTAAATAAATGCTGGCAGAGCATAAGACTCCCTACCAACTGGATACGACATATGCAAAAAGAACCATTTGGGAGTTCCTGCACCCGTACTCCCATAAGATCCTCCTTTAACACCTCCGATATCTGGATTCCCTCCAATATAAAGTAGAAAATTGTGTATGCCTATTAATCCTACTACCAAAATGCAAGACCACACATAGCAATCACTATATTCCAACTGCCTACAATCTCTGCCCACTCGCCCAACCTTCCCAAGTCCTCTGAGCAGAGACCCTGCTTTCTCTACACTACCTGCCCTCCACCAAATTTTTGTATCAACCGCAAACTTGGCCACCAAAGCCTTCAACCCCCTCGTCCACATTCATTGAATATGCAACGTGAAGAGTAGCGGCCCCAGCAGCACCGACCCCTGCGGAAACTCCGCTAGTCACTGTCAGCCAACCAGAAGGAGGAAAGCCCACATATTTATTGCCACTCTTTGCCTTCTGCCATCCAGCCAACCTGCTGTCCATGCTAGTATCTGCCCTTTGATACCGTGGGCTCTCATCTCCCACAGCAGCCTCACGTGTGGCACCTTATCAAAGGCTTTCTGAAAATCGAGGTAAAAAACTGACTCTCCTTTGTCTGTCCTGCTATTTACTTCCTCAACGAATTCCAGCAGATTCTCCTGGCAAGATCTCCCCTTCACAATACCATGCTGACTTCAACCTATTTTATCATGTTTATTTAAGTACTCAGAAACATCAGCTTTGATAATCAACTTTAACATCTTACCAACCACTGGACGGGCTAATGTTTTTATGCTCAACAGTAATACTGCTCGTTCGATTTCATCTTCCCCCTCACAATGCAGGTTGAATTTGATTATACCATGGTCATTACCTCCTTGTGGCTTCTGTGCCTTAAGCTCCATCAACTAATCACATTTTGACACAATAGCATATGCAGATTTGCCTTCTCCCTGGTAGGCTCCACTACAGGCAGCTTTAAGAATCCATCTCAGAGGCACTCCACAATTCGAGTGGGGGATGCTCTTCTGGGGTCCAAGTGTCAGCACCAACCTGAAGTGGGTGTTTGAGAAATAGATAGACACTAGATAGAGCGATTCAGGAGACGAAGATAACAGGGAGAAACAAGGAATAGTGAGAGCAACGAAAATATGAGCATATTGAACAAGCGAATCCCCACTCACTCCGAACACGCAAAAAAAGAGCTAGCGAGGCGCATGCTCTATCCTCGAGCTCCCCCCTCTTAATCCTCTAGAAAACATCGAGCCACTCACTCACACGCAGGGACCGCGCACAGACGTCCCCCTTCTCTCCCATTCTTTCCACTCTCCCTCTCTCTCCGCCTCTCTTCCCTCTCCCTCTCTCTCTCTCTCTCTCCCTCTCTCTCTCTCTCTCTCTCCCTCTCTCTCTCTCTCTCTCTCTCTCTCTCTCTCTCCTCGCTCTCTCTCTCCTCTCTCTTCTCTCTCTCTCTCTCTCTCTCTCTCTCTCTCTGTCTCTCTCTCTCGCTGTCTTCGGTATGGGTGGGAGGCAGCTAGTTTTCAGACATGGTTTGGAAGACCCGGTAAATAATATGTGGATATTTCTGGGAGCATTCACGTGCGTAGAGTGGTTGCCCTGTGTTTTTACTGCTCCCTTCTTCCTGTGCACAGTATCGCAGGATGCGGGACGAAGTCTTCACTTCCAGCATGGTCTGCTCCTTCCTCATAATGCTCTTCATTATCGGAATGCAGTCAATGTTCATAATACCCGAGTAAGTCCCAAGCCCTCTGATCTGTTCACACTGCGGTCACACACACACACACACACACACACACACACACACACACACACAGAGTCAGTCCCACACACACACACACACACCACATGCAGTCAGTCCCAACACATACACAACATTGCGGTCAGTCCCACACACACACACACACTGCAGGTCAGTCCCCACATACACACATTGCGGGTGGGTCAGTCCCACACACACACACACATCTGCGGTCAGTCTCCCACACACACACACACACACACACACACACACACACACATGCGCGTAACATCGCCCCTCACACTCTCAGTCCCCCCCACCCCACACACACTCCCACACACACACTGACGGTCAGTCCCCACACACACACACAACACACCACACACTGCGGTCAGTCCCAGGTCCCTCATACATCACACACTGCGGCCAGTCCCAACACACACACACTGCGGTCAGTCCCCCACACAAACACAACACACACTGTGGTCAGTCCCACACACACACACACTGCGGTCATGGGTCCCTCACACACACACACAATGCGGGTCAGTCTAACACTCCACACACCACACACACACACTGTGTCATTCCACACACACACACTGCGGGTCTAGTTCCCACACACACACACACTGCGGTCAGTCCCACATTGTGGTCAGTCCCACAACACACTGTGGTTCAGTCCCACACACACACACTGCGGTTCAGGTCCCCCACACTCTCACACATTCCGTCACACTCACCGGGTCAGTCACACACTGCGGTCAGTCACCACACATACACACACACAAGTGGCACGTCCACACACACACACACACTCACTCACCCACACACACTCACACACACACACACACACACACACAGAGTCAGTCACACATACACACACTCACTCACACACACACACACTCACCCACACACACACACACACACACACACACTCACCCACAACACACCTCACCCACACACACACACTCACCCACACACACCACACACACACACACTCACCCACACACACACTCACCCACACACACACACTCACCCACACACACACACACCCACACACACACACACACACACACTCACCCACACACACAGGGTCAGTCCCACACACACACACTCACCCACACACACACTCACCCACACACACACACTCACCCACACACACACACTCACCCACACACGCACAGGGTCAGTTCCACACCACACACACACACACCACACCCACACACACACACTCACCCACACACACACACACTCACCCACACACACACACTCACCCACACACACACACACACACACACTCCACCCACACACACACACACACTCACCCACACACACACACTCCACCCCACCCCCACACACACACACCCATCCACACACACACTCACCCACACACACACACACACACCCACACACACACACACACACACCACTCACCACACACACACACACTCACTCACCCACACACACACACACTCACACACACACACACACACACACACACACACTCACCCACACACACACACACACACTCACCCCCCACAACACACACACACACACCACACACACACACTCACCAACACACACACTCACCCACACACACACTCACCCACTCCACCATACACACACACACAGTCCCACACACACACACACTCACCCCACGACACACACCACACACACACAGGGTCAGTCCCCCCACACTCACACACACTCACCCAACACACCCACACACACACACCACACACACACCACCCACACACACACACACTCACCCACACACACATACTCACTCACACACACACACACCACCCTCTCACACACACTCACCACACACACACACTCACCCGCCCACACACACTCACACACACACTCTCCACACACACACACACTCCCACACTACACACACTCACACACACACACACTCACAACACACACACACACTTCACACACTCACCCACTTCACCCACACACACACTCACCACACACACAGGGTCAGTCACACACACTACACACTCACCACACACACACTCACCCACACACACACACACACACACACCTCACGCCACACACACACTCACCCACACACACACAGATCACCTCACTCACCCACACACACACTCACCCACACACACACTCACCACACACACACTCAGTCCCACACACACACTCACCACACACACACTCACACACACACACATCACTCACCCACTCACCAACACACAGGGTCAGCCCACACCACACACACACACACTCACCCAACACACACAAAGGGTCACCCACACACACACACACACACACACACACACTCACCCACACACACAGGTCAGTCCACACACACACACACACACCACACACACACTCACACACACACACACACTCACCCCACCACACACACACTCACCACACACACACTCACCCACACACACTCACTCACACCACACACACACACCCACACACACACACTCACCACACACACTCACCTACACACCTACACCACACACACACTCACCTACAAACACACTCACCCACACACACACACTCACCCACACACACAGTCAACACCCACACACACACTCCCACACACACACCACCTCACACACACACTCACCCACACACACATAGTCCCCCACACACACACACACTCACCCACACACACACACACCCACACACACACAGATACTCCCCCACACATTCACACTCACCCACACACACACTCACCCACACACACACAGATACTCCCCCACACATACACTCACCCACTCACCCACACACACACACACAGAGTCCCACTC
Source organism: Okamejei kenojei (assembly GCA_035221665.1). NCBI lineage: Eukaryota > Metazoa > Chordata > Chondrichthyes > Rajiformes > Rajidae > Okamejei > Okamejei kenojei. The sequence continues at coordinate 94,433,001 of CM069138.1, forward strand.
ACCCACACACACACACACACACACACACACACACACTCACCACTCACCCACACACACACACACAGACCCACACACCCACTCACCCACACACACACACACACACACACACAGCACACACACACACACCACACACACACACACACACACACAACCACACTCACCCACAACACAACACACACACACAGTCCCACACACACACACACACACACACACACACACACACACACACACACAGTCCCACACACACACACACACACACACACACACACACACACACTCACACACACACACACACACACACACACACACACACTCACCTACACACACACTCACCCACACACACAGGATCATTCCCAGAGGGAAGGACGAAATGAAGGAAGATTGGGATGGTGGTATTGGGGAATTGGGGAATGGTGTCGGCTGGAACAGCGACTATAGACTGGGAAGGGTCAGTAAGTGGAGGCACTTGTTTGCAGATTAGTGAGTAGAGGATGGGCTGATCGTGATGGGGTGGGATGTGCGAGAGGTGGTGAGGCTGTGGACCACAACATCTCTTGCCTCCCGCCATCTCCTTCCACTCCAAGCCCACCATCTGCCCACCTCTACTCTTCCTCCTCTCCTCGTCCCCGACCCAATCCATTCCAGTCATTACAGCCCACCCTCCCTCCCTCCCTCCTCCCCCTCCCTCCTCCCTCCCTCCCTCCCTTCCTCTCCCTCCACTCTCTGTCCCTTCCTCCCTCCCTCCTCCCTCCCTCTCTCCCTCCACCCACCCTCCCTCCACCCTCCCTCCCCCTCCCTCCTCCTCCCCCTCCCTCCTCCCTCCCCTCCTCCCTCCCTCCCTCCCTCCCTCCCTCCCTCCTCCCTCCTCCCTCCCTCCCTCCCTCCCTCCCTCCCTCCTTCCTTCCTCCCTCCACCCTCCTCCCTCACTCCCTTCTCCCTCCCTCCCTCTCTCCACCCTCTGTCCCTCCCCCCTCCCTCCCTCCCTCCCTCCCTCCCTCCCCTCTGTCCCTCCCTCCTCTCTCCTCCACCCTCTGTCCCTCCCTCCACCCTCCTCCCTCACTCCCTTCTCCCTCCCTCCCTCTCTCCACCCTCTGTCCCCTCCCCCCTCCCTCCCTCCCTCCCTCCCTCTGTCCCTCCCTCCTCTCTCCCTCCACCCTCTGTCCCTCCCTCCTCCCTCCCTCCCTACTCCCTCTCTCCACCCTCTGTCCGTCCCTCCTCCCTCCCTCCCTCCTCCCTCCTCCCTCTGTCCCTCCCTCCCTCCCTCCTCCCTGCACCCTCTGTGCCTCCACCCTGCCCGCCCTCCTTCATTGCTCCTTGCCTTCACCAGCCTCCAGCCCATATCCCTCATCTACGCGATCCCTCCCTTGTGCCGCTTCTTTCCTCGCGTTGTGTTCCCACCTCCTCCTCATCCTCCCTTCAACCTTTCTATCCTTTGCCTTCCTCGGCCTCATCTTCCCATCCTGCCCGGTCTCTCCACTCCAGTCCCGCTGGCTTTCCACGTACCTTCTCCTCAGCTCCCCCTTCCCCCTGCCGCTCCGGGTTATGTTGGCAGAGGCCACCAGTCAGCAGCTGGCGTTGCTGGTGTTCGGATTACTAAAGAGACAACTCCCTCTCTGCTCTGTCCACAGGCGGACCATGCGGCTGGGCCACTTCATCTGCATTGTGCTCATCTACTGTTGGCTTCTGCTCTGCACCACTGCCGAGGGCTTTGCCTGCATGCCGAAGGCCATGCATCAGCTGTGTGGCTGGATCCATGAGACCTACAGTGTGAGGACCTCCATCATGCTCATCGCCATTTCCACCAACTTTGTCTCCTCCATTTATGACATGGTGCGTGCCCGCTGGCCAAACACCACCATCTCTAAGTAACCATCCATCGCTGCTGGACGCTGGGGTGGGCATCGGGACGGGGCAGAACCCGTGAGGCAAGGCTGAGATAGTTGATGGGACGGAGAGTTGTGCATTGGGCTGTGAATGTGGCAGGGGGGGGTGGGTGTGAAGTGTTTTCATTCCAAAGCAAGCAGTATTATTACAAGACACAAAAAGCTGGAGTAACTCAGCTGGACAGGCAGCGTCTCTGGAGAGAAGGAATGGGTGACGTTTCGGGTCGAGACCCTTCTTTCGACCCTCAGTGTAGCTGAGTGACTCCAGCATTTTATGTCCATCTTCAGTTTAAACCAGCATCTGTAGTTCCTTCCTACGCAGTATTATTGGTAAACAGACCAGCTTAGAGCCTGCATTAGTGCGCGGAGCTACTGTGAGATGGCCACTGCAGAGACTTGGCTGGTGGCGCATTAGAGTCAATAGACAATAGACAATAGGTGCAGGAGGAGGCCATTCGGCCCTTCAAGCCAGCACCGCCATTCATTGTGATCATGGCTGATCATCCCCACTCAGTATCCCGTTCCTGCCTTCTCCTCATATCCCCTGACTCCGCTATTTTTAAAGAGCCCTATCTAGCTCTCTCTTGAAAGCATTCAGAGAACAGGCCTCCACCGCACTCTGAGGCAGAGAATTCCACAGACTCACCACTCTCTGTGAGAAAAAGTGTTTCCTCGTCTCCGTTCTAAATGGCTTACTCCTTATTCTTAAACTGTGGCCCCTGGTTCTGGACTCCCCCAACATTGGGAACATGTTTCCTGCCTCTAGTGTGTCCAAACCCTTAACAATCTTATATGTTTCAATGGGATCCCCTCTCATCGTTCTAAACTCCAGAGTGTACAAGCCCAGCCGCTCCATTCTCTCAGGATATGACGGTCCCGCCATCTGCTGTGTGGAAACAGCCCCTTCTGCCCAACTTGCCCACACCGGCCAACATGTCCCAGCTACACTAGTCCCACCTGCCTGCTTTTGGTCTATATCCCTCCATTGTTCCAGGTTTGATGTTTTAAGGCTGGCAGAGGATGACTTCAATACTGATAGGGCAAATTGTCACTGCTCTCAGAGAATTTCCCGGGGGGCTCATCCAATGAGGCACAATGGGTGTAATTCAGCTTTAGGATAGGTGCAATCACTGCGAGGGGGGTATATTATTGGCCTCCCAATAGCCGACAGGAGACGTAGACAGATTATGGAAAGATGTAATGCGAACGGACGACTTTAACTTCTCTAATATTGACAGACACTCCCTGAGGACCAGTGGTATAGACTGGGCAATATTGGTCCGGTACATATAGGAGGATTCCTTGACATAGTTTGTCGATAGTACAGACAGGGAAGTGTTCATACCGGACCTTGAGTTGGGAAATGAGCCTGGCTGGGTGATCAACGTTTCAGTGGGAGAGCGCTTTGAGAACAGTAATCATAATTCCATACGTTTTTGGATAATTATGGTAAGAATATTACTGGGACCTCGGGGGGGAAATTGGCAACTAGGGAAGGCTGATTTCAGCAGTGCCAGGCAGGAGGTGGAGAAATTGATTGGGATCAGCCATCCCAATTGGTGTCAGATTAGGAAAAGGGGAGGTGCAACGAGACCTGGGTGTCCCTGTACATCAGTCACTGAAAGTAAGCTTGCAAGTACATAGATACATAGAGACGGTGCATTCAGAAAGTAGTCAGACCTTTCACTTTTTGCACATTTTGTTAACGTTACAGCGTTTCCCTTTTTTATTATACCCCATAATAAAAAAGGGAAAAAAGGTGTTTAGACATTTTTGCAAAGTAATTAAAAATAAATAACTGAAATATCACATTTGCATAGGTATTCAGACCCCTTAGTACTTTGTTGAGGCACCTTTGGCCACGAATACAGCCTCAGGTCTTCTTGGGTATGACGCTACAAGCTTGGCACACCTGTATTTGGGTAATTTCTCTCATTCTCTGTAGATCCTCTCAAGCTCTGTCAGGTTGGATGGGGAGCGTCGATGCACAGCTATTTTCAGGTCCCTCCAGAGATGTTGGATCGGGTTCAAGTCGGGCTCTGGCTGGGCCACTCAAGGACATTCACAGGCTTGTCACGAAGCCACTCCTGCATTGTCTTGGCTGTGTGCTTAGGGTCGTTGTCCTGTTGGAAGGTGAACCTCCTCCCCAGTCTGAGGTCCAGAACACTCTGGAGCAGGATTTCATCAAGGATCTCTCTGTACTTTGCTCCATTCATCTTTCCCTCGATCCTGACTAGTCTCCCAGTTTCTGCCGCTGAAAAACATCCCCACAGCATGATGCTGCCACCACCATGCTCCACTGTAGGTATGGTATTGGCCAGGTGATGAGCGGTGTCTGGTTTCCTCCAGACATGGCGCTTGGCATTCAGGCCAAAGAGTTCAATCTTGGTTTCATCAGACCAGAGAATCTTGTTTCTCATGGTCTGAGAGTCCTTTAGGCGCCTTTTGGCAAACTCCAAGCGGGCTGTCATGTGCCTTTTACTGAGGGGTGGCTTGTATCTGGCCACTCTACCATAAAGGCCTGATCGGTGGAGTGCTGCAGATATAGTTGTCCTTCTGGAAGTTTCTCCCATTTCCACAGAGGAACTCTGGAGCTCTGTCAGAATGACCATCGGGTTCTTGGTCACCTCCCTGACCAAGGCCCTTCTCCCCCGATTGCTCAGTTTGGCCGGGCGGCCAGCTCTATGAAGAGTCCTGGTGGTTCCAAAGTTCTTCCATTGAAGAATGACGGAGGCCACTGTGCTCTTCGGGACCTGCAATGCTGCTGAAATTGTTTTATACCCTTTCCCAGATCTGTGTCTCGACACAATCCTGTCTCGGAGACCTATGGACAATTCCTTCGTCTTCATGGCTTGGTTTTTGCTCTGACATGCACTGTCAGCTTTGGGACCTTATATAGACAGGTCTATATCATGTCCAATCAATTTATTTACCACTGGTGGACTCCAATCATGGGCAGAAATTCTGGAGGGGACGGGGACAGGGGGGGTGGGGGTAGGGGGGCGGGGACGAGGACACATCCCTCCCATGTTTTAAGAAGTGGGGGTAATCCCCCCTATGTTTCGTAATCCGGATTTTGAAATTTGGTGAAAAAACCTATTAAAATGTCCACTTTCCACGAGACAGTTTCACTGTTAAGCGCTTGTTTAATGTCACTATTAACATCGATGTGTCACCAATTGTGTTTTGACCTTCAGGTATTACTGAAGGTATTCATGGAGAATTTCTTAAAGCTGTCTGTTGCGGATACAATTACCATTTAAAGTAATTGGATATATTGGTGGATGGGAAAGATTTAAACGGGTATCAGATTTAAATGGATCAGTTCATTAAGGGCACGGGTCGAACGGGTTTCCTGGCTGGCTTGCAGGTCATTCACGGTCACTCATGTTATTTAGTTTTTTTTCCCCATCTCTCTCTACCCCCTCCAATGTTGGTTCTTCGGTTTGCCTTTATTTGCTTCAGTTTTATTTGTTTAAGTGTTATTCATCACATTGTAGTTTTTGAAAGATTCAAGCAGGTGTCAGCTGCTTTCTAAGGGCTGTATTGGCCCATTCGTGAAGCCTTTCATCGCCCGGCGTGGGTTGAAATCAATCTACTGCATCGAGGCGATCGAGGTTCCCGCTGGGTGATTTTAAGCCGCGCCGGGCGATGAAAGGCCCCGCGAATGGGCCGATTCAAGCCCCACGATTCGGGCAGACGAAGCTGCTGTTGCTGGAATTCGGAGTTGGTTACCAACCAGGTCCGCTCCCGATGTTACCGTCCACAGGGCCCACGGCCAAAGCCTTGCGTGTGTGCGCGCGCGTGGGGCCACCAAAAAACTTGTGTGTGTGAGTGTGTCCCCCCCATGTTTTGACAGCGATTTCCGCCCCTGACCAATCAAGTTGCAGAAACATCACAAGGATAATCAATGGAAACAGGATGAACCTCAGCTCAATTGTGAGTGTCATAGCAAAGGGTCTGAATACTTATGTTAATGTGATAGTTCAACTATTTATTTTGAATTACTTTGCTAAACAACTGTTTTCGCTTCTTCATTCTGGGTATAGATTGGCGATAAAAAAATGAATGTAATCCATTTTAAAATAAGAGTAACATAACAAAATGTGGAAAAAGTGAAGGGGTGTGAATACTTTCTGAATGCACTGTACATAGACAATAGGTGCAGGAGGAGGCCATTCAGCCCTTCGAGCCAGCACCGCCATTCAATGTGATCATGGCTGATCATCCAGAATCAGTAGGTAGACAAAAGTGCTGGAGAAACTCAGCGGGTGCAGCAACATCTATGGAGCGAAGGAAATAGGCGACGTTTCGGGCCGAAACCCTTCTTCAGACAATCCACAATCAGTACCCCGTTCCTGCCTTCTCCCCATATCCTTTGATTCCGGTAGCCGTAAGAGCTCTATCTAGTGTAACTCTCTTTTGAATGCATCCAGTGAATCGGCCTCCACTGCCTTCTGAGGCAGAGAATTCCACAATTCCACAATTCTCTGGGTGAAAAGATTTTCCTCATCTCAGTTCTAAATGGCCTATCCCTTATTCTTAAACTGTGGCCCCTGGTTCTGAACTACCCCCAACAGGTACAGCAGGCAGTGAAGAAAGCTAATGGCATGTTGGCCTTCATAGCGAGAGGATGTGAGTATAGGAGCAAGGTCCTACTGCAGTTGTCCAGGGTCCTGGTGAGACCACACCTGGAGTATTATGTGCAGTTTTGGTCTCCTAATTTGAGGAAGGACTATTGAAGAAGTAGGTTCACCAGGTTAATTCCCGGGATGGTGGGACTGTCATATGATGAAAGAATGGGTGGACTGGGTTTATATGTACAGGAATTTAGCAGGATGAGAGTGGATCTTACAGAAATATATCAAATTCGTAAGAGATTGGACAGGGTAAAAGCAGGAAACATGTTCCCGATGTTGGAAGAGTTCAGAACCAGGGTTCACAGTTTAAGAATAAGGGGCAGGCCATTTAGGACTGAGATAAAGAAAAACTTTTTCACGCAGATAGTAGTAAGCACAAGGTAGTGATTGTGGAAGATTTCAATTTTCCAAAAATAGACTGGGAAACACATTCTGTAAATGGGCTGGATGGTTTGGAGTTTGTAAAATGTGTGCAGGATAGTTTTTTGCAGCAGTACATAGAGGTATCGACCAGAGAAGGGGCAGTGCTGGACCTCCTGTTAGGAAATGAGGCAGGTCAGGTGACAGAGGTATGCGTTGGTGAGCACTTCGGGACCAGTGATCACAATACCATTAGTTTCAATATAATTATGGAGAGAGTCAGAACTGGACCTAGGGTGGAGATTTTTGATTGGAGAAAGGCTAACTTTGAGGGAATGCGTAAGGATTTTAAAGGAGTGAATTGGGACACTTTGTTTCATGGGAAGGATGTAGAAGAGAAATGGAGGACATTTAAAGGGGAAATTGTAAGAGTACAGAATCTTTATGTCCCTGTTAGGTTGAAAGGAATAGTAAAAATTGGAAAGAGCCATGGTTTTCAAGGGAAATTGGACACTTGTTTCGAAAAAAGAGAGATATCTACAATAATTATAGAGGCATGGAGTAAATGAGGTGCTAGAGGAGTATAAGGAATGTAAAAAGAATCTTAAGAAAGAAATTAGGAAGGCTAAAAGAAGATATGAGGTTGCTTTGGCAAGAAAGGTGAAAGTAAACCCAAAGGGTTTCTACAGCTATATTAATAGCAAAAGGATAACGAGGGATAAAATTGGACCATTAGAGAACCAGAATGGACAGCTATCTGCAGAGCCAAAAGAGATGGGGGAGATATTGAACAATTTCTTTTCTTCGGTATTCACCAAGGAGAAGGATATTGAACTCTGTGAGTTAAGGGGAAAAAGTAGAGTAGCTATGGAAACTATGAGATTCAAAGAGGAGGAAGTACTGACACTTTTGAAAAATATAAAAGTGGATAAGTCTCCTGGTCCTGACAGGATATTCCCTAGGACATTGAGGGAAGTTAGTGTAGAAATAGCAGAAGCTATGACAGAAATATTTCGTCAGTGGTGGGCAAATTAATGGAAAGGATACTTAGAGATAATATATATAAGCATCTGGATAAACAGGGTCTGATCAGGAACAGTCAACATGGATTTGTGCCTGGAAGGTCATGTTTGACAAACCTTCTTGAATTTTTTGAAGCGGTAACTAGGGAAATTGATGAGGGTAAAGCAGTGGATGTTGTCTATATGGATTTCAGTAAGGCCTTTGACAAGGTTCCCCATGGAAGGTTGGTTCAGAAGGTTCAATCTTTGGGTGTTAATGGCGGAGTTGCAAGATGGATTCAACAGTGGCTGAATGGGAAATGTCAGAGAGTAATGGTGGATGGCTGTTTGTCAGGTTGGAAGCCGGTGACCAGTGGGGTGCCTCAAGGATCTGTGTTGGGTCCACTGTTGTTTGTCATGTACATCAATGATCTGGATGATGGGGTGGAAAATTGGATAAGTAAGTATGCAGATGATACTAAGATAGGTGGTGTTGTGGATAATGAAGTAGATTTTCAAAGTCTACAGAGAGATTTGGGCCATTTGGAAAAGTGGGCTGAAAGATGGCAGATGGAGTTTAATGCTGTTAAGTGTGAAGTGCTACATATAACCATATAACCATATAACAATTACAGCACGGAAACAGGCCCTCTCGGCCCTTCCAGCCTGTGCCGACCATTTGTTTTCCCCTAGTCCCATCTACCTGCACTCAAGACCATACCCCTCCATTCCCTTCACGTCCATATACCTATCCACTTTACTCTTAAATGTTAAAATCGATCCTGCCTCCACCACTTCTGCTGGAAGCTCATTCCACACAGCCACCACCCTCTGAGTAAAGAAGTTCCCCCTCACGTTACCCCGAAACTTCTGTCTCTTAATTCTCATGTCATGCCCTCTTGTTTGAATCTTCCCTACCCTCAATGGGAAAAACGTATCCACGTTAACTCTGTCTATCCCTTTCATCATTTTAAAGACCTCAATCAAGTCCCCCTGCATCTTGGCAGGACAAATCAAAATAGGATGTACATGGTAAATGGTAGGGAATTGAGGAATGCTGTGGAACAGAGGGATCTAGGAATAACTGTGCATAGTTCCCTGAAGGTGGAATCGCATGTAGATAGGATGGTAAAGAAAGCCTTTGGTGTGCTGGCCTTTATAAATCAGAGCATTGAATATAGGAGTAGGGAAGTAATGTTAAAATTGTACAAGGCATTGGTAAGACCAATTCTGGAGTATGGTGTACAATTTTGGTCGCCTAGTTATAGGAAGGATGTCAACAAAATAGAGAGAGTACAGAGGAGATTTACTAGAATGTTGCCAGGGTTCCAGCAACTATGTTACAGAGAAAGGTTGAACAAGTTAGGTCTTTATTCTTTGGAGCGCAGAAGGTTAAGTGGGGACTTGATTGAGGTCTTTAAAATGATGAAAGGGATAGACAGAGTTGACGTGGATACGTTTTTCCCATTGAGGTAGGGAAGATTCAAACAAGAGGGCATGACATGAGAATTAAAGGACAGAAGTTTCGGGGTAACGTGAGGGGGAACTTCTTTACTCAGAGGGTGGTGGCTGTGTGGAATGAGCTTCCAGCAGAAGTGGTGGAGGCAGGATCGATTTTAACATTTAAGAGTAAAGTGGATAGGTATATGAACGTGAAGGGAATGGAGGGGTATGGTCTGAGTGCAGGTAGATGGGACTAGGGGAAAACAAATGGTCGGCACGGACTGGAAGGGCCGAGAGGGCCTGTTTCCGTGCTGTAATTGTTATATGGTTATATGGTTATATGGTTGTGAATCTGTGGAATTCTTGAGTCATGGTTGCCCAGATTAGGGTCGAGTACATTGAGAGGACAGTTATTTGGGATCAGGTTATGAGAGGTAAGAGAAAGGACTTAGATCACGAGTTGTTATGGATTTATCGATTCATACAGGGAGTGAACGTGGGGAAAGGCAGGTTGTGAGCACAAGCAGGGCAGTGGGATTAGCCTGGGACTGCTACACAGGGTGGCACAGGGCAGTGGGATTAGTCTGAAGAATGATTATGGGTTGTTGGCAGAGGACAGTCCCGTGAAAGTGGCACATAACGAGTCAATGCTCTAGTGTCACAGAGTCTTACTGTGTGGAAACAGGCCCTTCGCCCCAACATGCCCACACCTGGCCAACATGTCCCACCTAATTTTACACTAGTCCCACCTGCCCCTGTCCCTCTAAACCTATCCTATCCATACACCTGTCCAAATGTTTCTTAAACTTTGCAATAGTATCTATCTCAACTACCCCCTCCAGCAGCGTGTTCCACACACCTACCACCCTTTGTCTAAATAATAATTTCACCTCAGCTTCCCCATTCACCTACTCTGGGCAAAGACTCTGTGTGTTTACCAGATCTATTCCTCCCATGCTTTTGTACACCTCTATAGGATCAGCCCTCATCTTCCTGTGCTCCATGGAATATATTACAAATGATATTTTACAAGAATATTTGACAAATTTTACAAGCGGTCCAACTTGTCAAAGCTCTATCATGTTCTGGTTATTTGATGTTGCTATTTCTTGTAGATTTGGTGCCCAAAGTTGAACCTATTTGCAGAAATTGGTCATAATGTGAGCACATGGGTAGATCCTGCCATTTGGACAGAAAGCATCTGCAACCAGCCTGAGGTGAGTACTGCTGTGAAGTGTACCCTACAGAAAGGTCTAGAATGTCCCACAGGAAGAACCATCCTCTCCACATACGATAGACAATAGACAATAGGTGCAGGAGTAGGCCATACGGCCCTTTGAGCCAGCACCGCCATTCAATGTGATCATGGCTGATCATCCACAATCAGTACCCTGTTCCTGCCTTCTCCCCATATCCCCTGACTCCGCTATCTTTAAGAGCCCTATCTAGCTCTCTTGAAAGTATCCAGAGAACCGGCCTCTCACCATCCCCACTGGTCTCAAAGCCAGGAATAACTCTAGCCTCTCTGTGCCTTCAGCAGCAGTGTTGGACACGCACTCATCTGATGAGTTGTGTATCGGCTACTGTCTGTTTATACCGAAGATAGACACAAAAGGCTGGAGTAACTCTGGGACAGGCAGCATCTCTGGAGACAAGGAGAGGGTGATGTTTCGGGTTGGGACCCTTCTTCACGCATCGTATAGGTGTTGCCTGGCCTGCTCATTGCTTACACATTCTTATCATTTTTCTTCACATTTCTACAAGCTTCTATTTTTTGATTTTCATGAGATAAGTTGAAATTCCTTCACCTGAAAGACAGTGAATCATCAGTTCTCCCCCAGAGATGGTTTTTCTGAATGCTCTGTCATTGAGTATATTCGGGACCCACAGCTCAATAGCTCAGGGAATCTGATTTTGTTCATGAGCTTAGATTCATAATGCATCCAAGAGGTGCATTTGGAGCCGTATGTAGAGAGTCCTAACTTGGAGGGGACTGTACTTCCCCTTATCTCAGCAATGCATAAGAGGTTGAAATGCCTGAAGGGACCCTTTAGGAACAGTGACCATAGTTTGGTAAACTTTAAGGGAGCCATGGAAAAAGATGTCTTCCGTCAGGCCGCATTTGGAGTATTGCGTGCAGTTCTGGTTGTCCCATTACAGGGAGGGTGTGGAGGTGTTGGAAAGGGTTCAGAGGAGTGTTACCAAATGGATGCTTGGACTAGAGGGGATTAGCTACAGGGAGAGGTTGGACAGACAAGAATTGTTTTCTCTGGATCGTGGGGAGACCTGATCGAAGTGTATACAATTACGAGGGGCGTAGACAGGATAGACAGTCTGAACCATTCTCCTGAGTGGAAATATCAAAGACTAGAGGGCACAGCTTTCAGGTGAGAGCACCAATGTTTTTTGCTCAGAGGGTGGTGAGTGCCTTGAACACATTGCTGGGGGTGGTATGTGGAGGCAGACGTGATGGTGGCATTTAAGTGACTTTTGGATAGGCACATGGCAATGCAAGGAGTGGATGGATATGGTTTATGTGCGGGCAGGTAAGAGTTGAGCTTGGCATCATGTTCTATAAGGTTGGTGCTCTTGGTTTGGGACCTAAACTAGGGGAAGGACTATTCAGTTCAGGACTTGGCAAAAAAAGTGAATCAGGAACGGCTGTTAGAAGGAAGCGTTTAAAAAATGAGACCATAGACAATAGGTGCAGGAGTAGGCCATTCGGCCCTTCGAGCCAGCACCGCCATTCAATGTGATCATGGCTGATCATCCACAATCAGTACCCCGTTCCTGCCTTCTCCCCATATCCCCTGACTCCACTATCTTCAAGCTCTCTCTTGAAAGTTTCCAGAGAACCGGCCTCCACCGCCCTCTGAGGCAGAGAATTCCACAGACTCACCACTCTCAGTGTGAAAACGACAGTATGAGTTGAGAGTCAGCATCTCCCTGCAAGGGAAGGAGGCACAGATATTAAGCTCAGGAAATCCTGGTTAACAGTGGACATTGAAGGCTTGTTCAGGGAAAAGAAGAAACTGTATGTCAGGTATAGGAAATGTTGGAGCTGAACAGCAGAGGAAGTTCATGGGGCAGGGTGCCTCAGTCCTGCACCCATGTCTGACCATCTTCTCGCAGCTTTATGGTGTGTGCATGGATTAAGCAGACCGGGCCATTGCTCTCTTCAGTTTAGAAGATCAGAGGCCAACTCATTGAAAGGGACAACATTCTTGCTGGGCTTGACGGGCAGTTGAGGCCATGGTCTTTCCACTACTGGAATGTCTTGCTTCAGAGGCCACCATCTCAGTGCAATGGGCCGGCCATTCAGAATGGCAACAATGAGAATGTTCTTCTCCCTGGAACATGGTAAATCTCTGGAATTCTCCCCCCTCTGGGCTGTGCAGGCTCAATCACTGAGAATAAGATCCAGAGATGTTTAGATGTAAGGCAATGCAGGTATTCCTGTTTAGTGCAGGTGAGAAGTCAAAGCAGGAGGAGGCCACCTGAGCCCACCAATCAAGGCCACACATGTCCTACCACAGCACCACTTTGCAGTTCTATTCCCATATCCCTTGAGTCCCTTCATGCGCAGAAATGGATCCATCTATGTTTTGGAAAGATGCTGTGACTGAGCCTCCATTGCCTTGGGATGGGGAATATCTGGGCTCACTGCCATCAAGGTGAACAATTGTACCCTCAATCCTATTCTCAGTGGCCAAGCCCCTTGGCTGAGACGCTGCTCTCTGGGGTGGGGGGAGTGGGAGCGTCCTGCATGCACCAGCCCAAGGAGCCCTGTAAAAATGTTATACCTTTCTATGTAACTTCTCGTGCTTCTAAACTCCAGAACAAGCTGTCCCAGTCTCGGTCTCTCCTCAGACACAAAGCTGCCATTCCAGGACCCAGGCGGATGGATCTTCACCCCACTCCCTCAATAGTTGCCACGTCCTCCCTTAGGTCAGGAGACCGTCACTCTGGATACTGCAGCTGCAGTGTCACAGAGACCGGCACAATTGTAGGAGAACCTCTTTACTCTTGCACTCAGATCCTCTGGCAGTGGACATCAGCCTGCTCCCAATGACACTGCACTGTGGCCTTCAGAGGCATGTACAGTCTACAGGCACGCCCAGCTCCCCTAGTCTCCGCACATTTGCAAATATTCTCTGCTCTGTGCAGTGATGCTCGCATCCTCACTCAAAGACTCAATTGTCCATCTACCCACCACCCACAGCCCCACATCATGTAGCCACGGCAGATTAAGAGATATAGAAACATAGAAACATGGAAAATAGGTGCAGGAATAGGCCATTCGGCCCTACGAGCCAGCACCGCCATTTATTATGATCATTGCTGATCATCCACAATCAGTATCCCATTCCTGCTTTTTCCTCACATCCGTTGATTCCGTTAGCCCTAAGAGCTCTATCCAACTCTCTCTTGAAAACATCCAGTGAATTGGCCTCCACTGCTTTCCGTGGCAGAGAATTCCACAGATTCACAACTCTCTAGGTGAAAATGTCTTTCCTCATCTCAGTCCTACCTCTGAGAGCGATGAGATGTGGTCCCACCACTCACACCACCAGCCCGAGCATAGGCCACTCGTTCCCACCTTCCCTTCTGTCCAACGCCCAATTCTCTTAGCACCCTCAGCCCCTCTGCTGTGATCCGCCGTGATCCACAGTTACATGGCTTAATCCCACCACCAGTCACATCTTCCCATCCTCAACTCTTTCCATTTTCTGTAGAGGCCGCTCCCGCCACAATTCTTTGGTTCACTCATCCCTTCCCACCCCGTCCCCAGGTACCTGCCATTACAACCACAGCAGATGCAGCACCTGTCCCGACACATTCTCCCAGGCATCCATCCGAGACCCAGCAACCAATCCAGGTGAGGCACAAGTATTCCACGACCAACATGCAACACTAGTCCCACCTTCCTGCTTTCCGCCCATATCCCTCTAAACCTGTCCTATCCATGCACCTGTCCAAATGTTTCTTAAATGTTGCAATAGTCCCAGCCTCAACTACCCCCTCCGGCAGCTTGTCCCATACACACACCACCCTTTGTGTAGGTCCCATTAAAACTTTCTCTCCTCACTTAAATCTAAGTCTAACATGGGCAGGACCTACACATCCTTTTGTTTCCTTTTCGGGCCTGTTCCACTTAGGCTATTTTCTAGGCGACTATAGGCAACTAGCCTGTTGCCACATGGTCGCCGGGGTGTCGCCTGTATGGTCGTGAGTTCGTCTCCTCAGTCGCCCAAAGAATCGTAGCGTCTTTCTGGTCACCGCTGGATTTTCAACATATTCAAAAATGTTTGCCGACAGTCGGCGACAGCGGGTTTGACGCCAATGAGCGTAGCTTGACTTCTCCTGACGTCGGCGCTGTCCCAGGTTGTCGCCAGGATGACGTTGGTTGTCCCCGGTGCTGACTCCGGTGAATTCCATTGGCGACTACCTACGTCAACCGGCGACAGGTACCGGCGACTGAATTGTCTTCAGTTGTCTTTAGTTGTCGCCGACAGGGTCAAGGACGTAGGTTGACTTTTGGTTGTTGTCGGTAGTCGCCTGTGTGGTCGTAGGTTGTCGTAGGTGGATTAATGGGTCGCCGGTTGTCGGTAGCTTGCCGTAGCTTGATGTCGACTAGGTGGTAGGTTGTGGTAGACATTGTCGTAGGGGGGTCCAGTCACCGGTTTTTCAGCGACCTGCCTCGACTATGACAGTCGCCTAAAAAATCGCCTATGTGGGACATGCTCTTTTCACCTTCAGAGTTTGCCATTGACCCCATCCATCTGCCACTCACTAACCCCCCCCCCCCCCCCCCCCCTCGCCTGTATACACCTATCACCCGCCAGGCGTTGTGCTATGCCACCTCTCTTTTTCAGCTTTCTCCACCCTCAACCCCACTCCCCATACGCCATCAGTCTGAAGAAGTCACCTTACATCCAGGAGAGCCGCCGGAAGACTGGAGGGTGGCAAATGTTGAACCTCTATTCAAAGAGGGCTGCAGGGAAAATGCTGAAAACGTTAGTCCAGTGAGCTTAACATCTGTAGTTAGAAAGTTATTAGAGAGTACTCTGAGGGATAGGAGATACAGGCATTTGGATGGGCAAGGGCTGATTGGGATAGTCAGCATGGGTTTGTATATGGGAGGTAGTGTCTCATTTTTTGAAGGTGTGACCAAAAAGGTTGATGGGGGCAGAGCTGTAGCTGTTATATATAAGGACCTTAGCAAAACATTCGACAAGGTTCCGCATGGTAGGCTGCTCTGGAAGGTTAGATCGCATGGGATCCAAGGAGAGATAGCTGAATGGATAGAACATTGGCTCCATGGAAGGAAGCAGAGGGTGATGGTGGAAGGTTGCTTCTCAGACTGGAGGCCTGTGACTAGTGGTGTGCCTCAGGGTTCAGTGCTGGGCCCGTTACTGTTTGTCATCTACATCAATGATTTGGATGAAAACATACAGGGGAAGATTAGCAAGTTTGCTGATGATACAAAAGTTAGTGGTTTTGCAGATAGTGAGGTGGTTGTGAAAGATTGCAGCAGGATCTGGATCGGTTGGGCAGGTGGGCGGAGGAATGGTTGATGGGATTTAATACAGAGAAATGTGGGGTGTTGCATTTTGGGAAAAGTCTAACATGGGCAGGACCTACACAGTGAATGGTAGAGCTCTGGGTAGTGTTGTAGAGCAGAGGGATCTAGGAGTACAGGTGCATGGTTCCTTGAAGGTGGAATCACGGATGGATCATATATTGGTACATTGGTCTTCATTAGCCAGAGTATTGAGTATAGTTCCCACAATCCATAGACACACTGCCTTGGCAGATCCATTGTTTCTGCCTACTCCTGTCCCACAGAAATGATTTCCATGTACCTCGATTCCATCCGATCCCCCCTGGTCCAAGCTCTCCCGACCTATGTTCAAGATACCTCACACGCCCTCTGTCTCTTTAATAACTTTCGTTTTCTGAACCCCCACTCCCTCATCTTTACTAAGCAGTCTGAAGAAGGGTCTTGCCCCGAAACATCCCCACAGATGCTGCCAGTCCCGCTGAGTTACTCCAGCTTTTTGGGTCTGTCTTGGGTTTAAACCAGCATCTGCTGTACCTTCCTACACTATTGAGTATAGAAGTTGGGAGGTCATGTTGCAGTTGTATAAGACGTTAGTGAGGTTGCATTTAGAGGATTGTGGTCAGTTCTGGGCACCATGTTATAGGAAAGATGTTGTCAAGCTGGAAAGGGTACAGAGAAGATTTATGAGGATGTTGCCAGGACTAGTGGTTGAGTAGACTGCAACTATTCCTTGGAAAGCAGGTTGATGAGGGGTGATCTTATAGAGGTTTATAAAAATCATGATGGGAATAGATAGGGTAGATGCACAGAGTCTCTTGCCCAGAGTAGGCGACTCGAGGACCAGGGGACATAGGTTTAAGTTGAAGGGGAAACGATTTAATAGGAATCTGAGGGGTAACGTTTTCACATAAAGGGTGGTGGATTTATGGAACAGCACTTTGAATTCCCCTCATTAGCATTCTTAATTCCTTGAATTATTGTTATACCAAGCTTTGCTGCTGTCTGTGTGGAGTGTACATGTATTCCCTGTGAATGCATGGGTTTTCCCCAATTGCCCTGGTTCCTACATCCTGAACATGTGGATTATTGGCCACTGTAACGTGCCCCTAGTGTAGATGGGTGGTGGGAGAACCGTGCATGGATGGACATCTGACAGAGGGAAGATGAGAGGTAAATCATTGGGAGAAGGGTGAGAAAGTTGGGCTAACTTTGATGGATTGAATGACCTCCCATGTTATACAACCCCCATGTGCGGGAATTGGGAGCATGCTGAGGCCATTCGGTCCCTCCAGTCTACTCTACTGTTCATTAAGAACATGTCTGATCTCAGCATCCATGTCTACCTACACAATAGCTATTGCCTCTGCTTTCACCACTACGCCAATGAGAGTTTCAAAGACTTGCCACCATCCGAGGAAGAAAAACATTGTCCCTTCACTCTCTTTAATGGGTGCCCCTTCATTTCAATGTCCATTCCATATTCTCCCACGAGAGGAAATATCCTCTTCACATCCATCCTGAAACGACCCTTCTGGACCTTGTGTGCTTCCGTCAATGCCCCTCTCTGCTTCACACTGCTGTGTGTCCCAATGTCTCAGTGATAAACATGAAACAATGCAGCGGTTGAATGTATGAACAAATGGCAGGCTTGTGTTTCTGTCTATAACTTGGAACAAAGGGTCTGAGACAAAACGCTGGAGTAACTCAGCGGGACAGGCAGCATCTCTGGAGAGAAGGAATGGGGGTGACGATTCGGGTCGAGACCCTTCTTCAGACTCGATTTGAAATGTCACCCATCCTTTCTCTCCAGCGATGCTGCCTGTCCCGCTGAGTTACTCCAGCATTTGCGTCTCTCTTCGGTTTAAACCAGCATCTGCAGTTCCTTCCGACAGCAGAGTCTGAGACTGGGCAGCCATGTTCACCTGGACAAGACCTATGCAGGTTGTCCATACAAAGGCTTTGCCCTTGGCCTTGAGACAGGCGGCTAGTCAGCCAGCCAGCACGGGCCACAGAGGTAGGTAGCCGTGCGCGGATAATTGGCTTGCATAGAGCTGTCCTAAACCTGACCCTGTTTCTTCCCTCAGTTCTTTCTGCTGGGTAGTGTGTTACCCATGATCACCTCAGCTATCTTTCTGCACCTCCACTCGGTTGTGAAGATGTTGTGTCTCACACTGATGATGATCATCTATATCTACATCGCTGAGATCTCACTGGTGGACACTGCTCAAAACAGTGAAATATCATTGCAAAGGTAATGTCAGCCAGCTTTCAAATTAACTCTCAACCAAACTGCCAGGCGCAACATCGAATGCTACAGCACAGTAACGGGCCCCTCAGCTCTCAAGGTTTGTCTCAGCTTCATGCCTCTTTGAACTGATCTCACCTGCCTGCACTTTCCCCTATTCCCTACACTTTCTAAACTCTTCAGAAATGCCACTATTGCATCTGCGACCATAGACGTAAAATGCCGGAGTAACTCAGCGGGACAGGCAGCATCTCTGGAGAGAAGGAATGGGTGACGTTTCGGGTCGAGACCCTACTTCAGACTGAGTGTCAGAGGAGAGGGAGTCTGGAGATGGAAGGGCAGGGTGTGAAAACGACAGATGATAATGAAATTGTGGAATGATTCATTGTTAGCAGAGTGGAAGGTGACAAGGAGGCATACAATCAGCAAAATTAACCAGGGCTGTGAAGCTAGTCGGGGAACCATGCTGGGGGAGGGTTGCAGAGAGAGGACAAGCAAGGGTTACTGGTAAGTAGACGGTGGTGAAGCGGGCGTTTGCCTTCATTATTACCTTCATCCAACTGGGCACTATGTATAGGAATGGGACATTGTGATACACCTGCACAAGTTGTCGGTTAGACCCCACTCAGAGTATAGTGGCTCGTTCTGGACCCTGGCCTTAGGGAGGCAGTGATTAAATGATACAGAGCGCAGAGAAGATTCATGAGGATGTTACCATGCCTGGGAGCTTCAGCTATAAGGAGAGACTGAGTAGATGGGGACTGTTCCTTGAAGCTAAGGAGGCTGAAGGGCAGTATGTTAGAGGTGTATATGTTCATGAGGGGATTAGATAGGGTAAACATCAGGCACGTGCCGTGAGTGAATACTCAGGGTAGGCAGTCAGTCGGCTTTTTAAAAAAATCTAAAACCGCGCATGCGCAGATTGTTCTCCTCTCCGTAAAAATAAAAATAAAGACAGTAACAATTCAATTTGCCCAAGGCTTCCGAATCTCCTTCTTTCTGAATTACTGAATGGGTGGGGGTGGAGGGTGACGCAGGTGGAAAGATGGTGGGAAAAACGGGAGCACACCGGGGCAAGTTGAATCAGTTGTCATCTTATTGAATGACAATACTAGTTCAAGGGACCAATTGGGGGGAGAGTTCCTTGCACAGTGTGTGGGGAGTCTGTGCCAGGGGTTAAGTTGCGGGGAGGGCAGGAGCGTTGAGAAGGAGGGGGACGGGATCATGCCAGTAACTCACTCACTCACCGCTGCACGGAACCACCTCCGGGGATAGAAGCAGCTGGGTGACTGCGAGCGGCCGCCGGGACCCGACAGCAGAACTGGCCGCCTCAATGCCTTCTGCCGGCCCGCTCACCTTTGGCAGCGCTCTCCGTTTGAACATCTCTCACCTGCCGCTCGCCGACTTCGCTCATGTCAGCCGTTTCCTGCAAATCCTTAAATTCCCACAGCCGAGTAACCTCACTTGGCCCTTTGATCTCGGTGTCGGAATTTAAGGATTTGCGGGAAGCGGCTGACATGAGTGAGGCCGGCGAGCAGCAGGAGAGGTTTTCAGATGGAGAGCACTCCAGAGGTGAGCGGGGGCCGGCAGGAGGAGCTGAGGTGGTGGCCGGTTCCGCAAAGGCAGAATTTCAGTGCCTACCTTACCTACCTTCCCGAGGGAGATTTGCAAAGGCTACTGGGGAGACTAAACTAGATCGGTTGGGGGGAGGGACTCAAATAGAGAAAGCAAGTAGACAGTGTGTGAGGCAGGAGGCAGAGAAGGGAAGCACTCAGACCCAACATGTAGGGGGAAAGAAGAAAAAAATAAGAAACAGAGAATAAGAGGTGGTGGGTTTCATAAATGTGTGAGCAGTGAGACAGAGGAGTGTAAAATGAGGATAGGAGCAATAGGTAGCAAGGTGAAAAGTGGCAGGCAGACAAATCCAGGGCAAAAATCAAAAAGGGCCATCTTTCAACATAATTGTAAAAGGGGCAAGAGCGTTGTAAAAACAAGCCTGAAGGCTTTATGTCTCAATGCGAGGAGCATTTGTAATAAGGTGGATGAGTTGAATGTGTAGATAGCTATTAATGATTATGATATAGTTGGGATCACGGAGACATGGCTCCAGGGTGATCAAGGCTGGGAGCTGAACATCCAGGGATATTCAATATTCAGGAGGGATAGACAGAGAGGAAAAGGAGGTGGGGTAGCGTTGCTGGTTAGAG
This sequence comes from Okamejei kenojei, assembly GCA_035221665.1. Classification (NCBI taxonomy): domain Eukaryota; kingdom Metazoa; phylum Chordata; class Chondrichthyes; order Rajiformes; family Rajidae; genus Okamejei; species Okamejei kenojei. The sequence continues at coordinate 94,453,345 of CM069138.1, forward strand.
AGGAGATTATAGCAATAGAAAGGAAGGACATTAGCTTCGAGGTTGTGGAATCGATATGGGTGGAGCTGCGAAACACTAAGGGGCAGAAAACGCTAGTGGGTGTTGTGTACAGGCCACCTAACAGTAGTAGTGGAGTTGGGGATGGCATCAAACAGGAAATTAGAAATGCGTGCAACGAAGGTAAAACCGTTATTATGGGTGACTTCAATCTACATATAGATTGGGTGAATCAAATTGGCAGGGGTGCTGAGGAAGGATTGGTTTTGCAGCCTTATTGTGCGTGGCCCCTTGGGCAAGAGTGACCATAATATGGTTGAGTTCTTCATTAGGATGGAGAGTGACATTGTTAATTCAGAAACACGGGTCCTAAACTTAAAGAAAGGTAACTTTGAGGGTATGAGACGTGAATTGGCCAAGATAGACTGGCAATTGATTCTTGAAGGGTTGACGGTGGATATGCAATGGAAGGCATTTAAAGACTGCATGGATGAACTACAACAATTGTTCATCCCAGTTTGGCAAAAGCATAAATCAGGGAAGGTAGTGCATCCGTGGATAACAAGGAAAATCAGGAATAGTATCAAAGCAAAAGATGAAGCGAACAAATTAGCCAGAGATAGCAGCCTACCAGGGGACGGGGAGAAATTCAGAGTCCAACAGAGGAGGACAAATGGCTTAATTAGGAAAGGAAAAATGGATTATGAAAGAAAACTGGCAGTAAACATAAAAGCTGACTGCAAATGTTTTTATCGATATGTGAATCGAAAAAGATTAGTTAAAACAAGTGTAGGTCCCTTGCAGTCAGAAACGGGTGAATTGATCATGGGGAACAAGGACATGGCAGACCAATAGAATAACTACTGTGGTTCTGTCTTCACTAAGGAAGACGTAAATAATTTGCCGGAAATAGCAGGGGATCGCGGGTCAAATGAGATGGAGGAACTGAGTGAAATCCAGGTTAGCCGGAAAGTGGTGTTACATAGAAACATAGAAATTAGGTGCAGGAGCAGGCCATTCGGCCCTTCGAGCCTGCACCGCCATTCAATATGATCATGGCTGATCATCCAACTCAGTATCCTGTACCTGCCTTCTCTCCATACCCCCTGATCTCTTCAGCCACAAGGGCCAGAATCCAACTCCCTCTTAAATATGGCCAACAAACTGGCCTCAACTACCTTCTGTGGCAGAGAATTCCACAGATTCACCACTCTCGGTGTGAAAAACAATGTTCTCATCTCGGTCCTAAAAGACTTCCCCCTTATCTTTAAACTGTGACCCCTTGTCCTGCACTTCCCCAACATCGGGAACAATCTTCCTGCATCTAGCCTGTCCAACTCCTTAAGAATTTTGTAAGTCTCTATGAGATCCCCCCTCAATCTTCTAAATTCCAGCGAGTACAAGCCAAGTCTATCCAGTCTTTCTTCATATGGAAGTCGTGCCATCCCAGGAATCAGTCTGGTGAACCCTCTGTACTCCCTCTATGGCAAAAATGTCTTTCCTCAGATTAGGAGACCAAAACTGTACGCAATACTCCAGGTGTGGCCTCACCAAGACCCTTCTTACAAAATTCTTAAGGGGTTGGACAGGCTAGATGCAGGAAGATTGTTCCCGATGTTGGGGAAGTCCAGGACAAGGGGTCACAGTTTAAAGATAAGGGGGAAGTCTTTTAGGACCAAGATGAGAAAATCGTTTTTCACACAGAGAGTGGTGAATCTGTGGAATTCTCTGCCACAGAAGGTAGTTGAGGCCAGTTCGTTGGCCATATTTAAGAGGGAGTTGGATGTGGCCCTTGTGGCTGAAGGGATCAGGGGGTATGGAGAGAAGGCAGGTACGGGATACTGAGTTGGATGATCAGCCATGATCATATTGAATGGCGGTGCAGGCTCGAAGGGCCGAATGGCCTGCTCCTGCACCTAATTTCTATGTTTCTATGTTTCTATAGCAAAAGGATTTGAGTACAAGAGCAGGGAGGTTCTACTGCAGTTGTACAGGGTCTTGGTGAGGCCACACCTGGAGTATTGCGTACAGTTTTGGTCTACTAATCTGAGGAAATACATTCTTGCCATAGAGGGAGTACAGAGAAGGTTCACCAGACTGATTCCTGGGATGGCACGACTTCCATATGAAGAAAGACTGGATAGACTCGGCTTGTACTCGCTGGAATTTAGAAGATTGAGGGGTGATCTCATAGAGACTCACAAAATTCTTAAAGGGGTTGGACAGGCTAGATGCAGGAAGATTGTTCCCGATGTTGGGGAAGTCCAGGACTCACAGTTTAAGGATAAGGGGGAACTCTTTTAGGACAGAGATGAGAAAAAAACATTTTTTCACGCAGAGAGTGGTGAATCTGTGGAATTCTCTCAGAAGGTAGTTGAGGCCAATTCATTGTCCATTTAAGAGGGAGTAGGATGTGGCCCTTGTGGCTAAAGGGATCAGGGGTAAGGTGAGAAGCACAGGATACTGAGTTGGATGACACATGATCATATATGGCGGTGCAGGCTCGAAGGGCTGAATGCCTCCTCCTGCAACCTAATTTCTATGTTTCTATGCCTGATCAGGCCCGTTAGATGTAACGGTAGACGCACAGGTAGTCTTTCACCCAGAGCAGGGGAATTGAGAACCAGAGGACATGGATTTAAGGTGAGAGGAGAAAGATTTAATAGGAACCTGAAGGGCAACTTTTTCACAGGTGGACGTAATGAGCTGCCAGAGAAGGTACAGGTGCGTGGATAGGAAAGTTTTAAATGGATATGGGCCAAACCCGGACAGGTGGGACTAGTGTAGATGGGACATCTTGGTTGGCATGGGCAAGTTGGGCCGAAGGGCCTGTTTCCGTGCTGTATCGCTCTTTGAGTGATTTGTTGCGGAAGTGACTGATTCTGTGTTTCTGCCTCCACAGTGCCTACTACAAGTGGCATCAAGGGATCATCTTCTTGCTGATGTTAATGTTTGTCGTAACTGTCGCTTTTCATGCACGACAGGTAAGCCACCTTTTTGAAAACAATCCAAAATGCTTTCATTCAATTTAACACAATGACAGTGTAGTAACAAAGTCAAGACTGCCTATACTGGCCAGCATTCACGGAAGGCCTCCAGAGTCCCGGTGGACACCGCATGTTCCCTCCCCAGGGACACGCGGGCATGGACATAGGCTGGGAAGGGGGGCAGGCAGTCAACCCGGGCAGAAACCTCGACTGCCCGCTGCCTGGACCGGCGAACAGGTAAGCCACTGTGAGATCTGCTCGGGTCTCTCCCTGTCTCTGGGCCCAGGCCTGGTCTCCAGTCCCTACCTGAGCACTGGACGTCTGGCTACATTGACTGCAGTTTTTGCACCTATTAGCAGGTGCAGAATGAGGTTGTCTTCTGGTGTACCTCTGGCCACTCGGAGCCTATGAGCCATTGGGCCTCTCATTTTTTTCTATTTTTCCCCCTTTTTTTAACCAATATAAAACGAATTGAAACCCACCACCATAATATGAGTCAACCAAATACACCAAATAAACTCCTGTAATACAATCCCCATCGAGGATGACTTCCACCCCCCGTGGTGGCCAGCGGTCCTGCAAATCCCCCCCCCCCGGGCGCCCGTGGACAGCGCGTATTCCCTCTCTAACACCACCCGGGCGCGGACGTAACCCCGGAAAATGGGGAAGGCAGCCGGCTTAACAAGGACTTTATTCAGTAATTGCAAGTCACAGTTTACCGGAAGGTGCGAAGACTTTCAATGGTCACATTACATCAGGCAATCATTGTAATACAAAAGTGAAATCTTTATCTAGAATACACTCGACCCTCCCCGCGGGACCAGCGTTTTCACGGAAGGCCTCTAACACGCGGGCACAGACGTAGGCCCGGAAAAGGGGCAGGCAGCCCACCCCGGTGTGGCCATCGACCGCCATCTTGGCCAGGCCCAGGAGCAGACCGACAGGGAGATCAACCCTCCCCACTCCTTGCCTTGTGCCTAAATACCAAAGTCGTGGGACTAAAATGCAACCATAACGTGAGGAGCAGCCCCTTCAGATATTCATCCAGGGGGTGGGCCTTGCATTGTGTGTGGATACTGTGGCTGATGTCCTCGGGCCCATGCAGAGACTGAGTGCCCGTGTTGGTCCCGCATGCTCACAGATCGAGTCTACAGCACGACTGGACTTCCTGTGGAGGCTGCTGGCCAAGAGGGAGATGGAGGAGATGGCAGAGTTACGCCGGCACAACGAGGTTCTCCTCCACAACATCCTGCCTCAACATGTGGCTCATTACTTCCTCAACAAGGATCCAGACGAGGAGGTACAACCCACTGTGTGCTCTAACTGAACCGCCGTGTGCTCTAGATGAATCCGCTGTATGCTCTAACATTGACCCCGCTGTATGCTCTAACACTGACCCTGCTATGTGCTCTAACTGAACCCACTGTGTGCTCTAACTGAACCCACTGTGTGCTCTAACTGAACCCACTGAGTGCTCTAACTGAACCCACTGTTTGCTCTAACCGAACCCACTGTGTGCTCTAACTGAACCCACTGTGTGCTCTAACTGAACCCACTGTGTGCTCTAACTGAACCCGCTGTGTGCACTAACTGAACCCACTATGTGCTCTAACTGAACCCACTGTGTGCTCCGAACCCACTGTGTGCTCTAAATGAACCCGCTGTGTGCTCTAACTGAACCAGCTGTGTGCTCTGAACCACTGCTCTAACCTGCTGTGAGCTCTAATGCTGAACCCGCTATGTGTTCTAACACTGACCCTGCTGTGTGCTCTAACTGAAACCACTGTGTGCTCTAACACTGACCCTGCTGTGTGCTCTAACATTGACCCTGCTGTGTGCTCTATCACTGAACCATTTGTGTGCTCTAACACTAACCCTGCTGTGTGCTCTAACTGAACCCACTGTGTGCTCTACCTGAACCTGCTGTGTGCTCTAACTGAACCCACTGTGTGCTCTAAATGAACCCGCTGTATGCTCTAACTGAACCCACTGTGTGCTCTAGCTGAACCCACTGTGCTCTAACTGAATGCATTGTGTGCTCTAAATGAACCCGCCGTGTGCTCTAACACTGAACCAGCTGTGCGCTCTAACGCTGAACGTGCTGTGAGCTCTAATGCTGAACCCGCTGTGTGCTCTAACACTGACCCTGCTATGTGCTTTAACGCTGAACCTGCTGTGAGCTCTAATGCTGAACCCGCTCTGTGCTCTACAGCTGAACCTGCTGTGTCTTCTCACACTGACCCCGCTGTGTCCTCTAACATTAAACCCGCCGTGTCCTCTAATACTGACCTGCTGTGAGCTCTAACACAGACCCGCTGTGTGTTCTAACACTGACTCCGCTGTGTGCTCTAATGCTGACCTACTGTGTCCTCTAACACTGACCCACTGTGTGCTCTAACACTGACCCACTGTGTCCTCTAACACTGACCCCGCTGTGTCCACTAACACTGACCCACTGTCCTCTAACACTGAACCATTTGCGTGCTCTAACACTGAACCCGCTGTGTGCTCTAACTGAACCCGCTGTGTGCTCTAACTGAACACACTGTGTGATCTGAACCCACTGTGTGCTCTGAACTCACTGTGTGCTCTGAACCCACTGTGCTCTACCTGAACCCGCTGTGCACTCTAACTGAACCCACTGTGTGCTCTTACCTGAACCGCTGTGTATGCTCTTAATGAACCCGCTGTATGCTCTAACTGAACCCACTGTGTGCTCTAACTGAACCCACAGTGCTCTAACTGTACCCACTGTGTGTTCTAACTGAACCCGCTGTGTGCCCTAACTGAACCCGCTGTGTGCTCTAACTGAATGCATTGTGTGCTCTAACTGAACCCGCCGTGTGCTCTAACACTGAACCAGCTGTGCGCTCTAACGCTGAACGTGCTGTGAGCTCTAATGCTGAACCCGCTGTGTGCTCTAACACTGACCCTGCTATGTGCTCTAACACTGAACCAGCTGTGTGCTTTAACACTTAACCAGCTGTGTGCTCTAACGCTGAACGTGCTGTGAGCTCTAATGCTGAACCCGCTCTGTGCTCTCACACTGACCCCGCTGCGTCCTCTAACACCGATCCCGCTGTGGGCTCTAAAACTGACCCTCCTGTGTCCTCTAACACTGACCCCGCTGTGTCCTCTAACATTAAACCCGCCGTGTCCTCTAATACTGACCCGCTGTGAGCTCTAACACAGACCCGCTGTGTGCTCTAACACGGACCCCACTGTGTGCTCTAACGCTGACCCACTGTGTCCTCTAACACTGACCTGCTGTGAGCTCTAACACAGACCCGCTGTGTGTTCTAACACTGAAGTGCTCTAATGCTGTGTGTCCTCTAACATGACCCACTGTGTGCTCTAACACTGACCCACTGTGTCCTCTAACACTGAACCCCGCTGTGTCCACTAACACTGACCCACGTCCTCTAACACTGCTCTAACTGGAACCCGCTGTGTGTGCTCTAACTGAACACCACCCACTGTGTGCTCTGAACTCACTGTGTGCTCTGAACCCACTGTGTGTTGCTGAAACTGAACCCACACTAACTGAATGTGCTCTCTGGAACTGTGCAATGCTGAACCCGCTGTGTGCTCTAAACTATGTGAACCAGCTGTGTGCTTTAACACACGCTGAACTGCTGTGAGCTCTAATGCTAACTATAACTGAACCTGCTGTGTACTCTAACTGTCCTCTAACAAAACACTGACCCGCTGTGAGCTCACGGACCCACTGTGTGCTCTAACTGAATCCTGCTGTTTGTGTCCACCTCTAACTGAACTGTGTGCTCTGAAACACTACTGTGTGCTCTAACTGAACCCACTGTGTGCTCTAACTGAATCCACTGTGTGTGAAACCACTGTGTGCTCTAACTGAACCCGCTGTGTGCTCTAACTGAATCCGCTGTGTCCTCTAACTGAACCCGCTGTGTGCTCTAACTGAACCCACTGTGTGCTCTAACTGAACCCGCTGTGTGCTCTAACTGAACCCACTGTGTGCTCTAACTGAACCTGCTGTGTGCCCTAACACGGAACCAGCTGTGTGCTCTAACGCTGAACCTGCTGTGAGCTCTAATGCTGAACCCGCTGTGCGCTCTAACACTGAATCCGCTGTGTCCTCTCACACTGAATCCGCTGCGTCCTCTAACACTGATCCCGCTGTGGGCTCTAACACTGACCCTGCATTGTCCTCTAACACTGACCACACTGTGACCTCTAACATAAAACCAGCTGTGTCCTCTAATACAGACCCCGCTGTGTGCTCTAACACTGACCCCACTATGTGCTCTAACACTGACCCGCTGTGTCCTCTAACACTGACCCGCTGTGCTCTAACACTGACCCGCTGTGTCCTCTAACACTGACCCGCTGTGTCCTCTAACACTGAACCATTTGTGTGCTTTAACACTGACCCGCTGTGTCCTCCAACACTGACCCACTGTGTGCTCTAACACTGACCCGCTGTGTCCTCTAACACTGACCTCGCTGTGTGCTCTAACTGAACCCACTGTGTGCTCTAACTGAACCCGCTGTGTGCTCTAACTGAATCCACTGTATGTTCTAACTGAACCCGCTGTGTGCTCTGAACCTACTGTGTGCTCTAACTGAACCCACTGTGTGCTCTGTATCCATTCACTGTGTGCTCTAACTGTATCCATTAACTGTGTGCTCTAACACTGAACTGTGTGCTTTTGTGTGCTCTAACGCTGTGAACCCACTGTGTGCCTAACGCTGTGTGCTTTAACTGAACCCACTGTGTGCTCTAACTGAACCCACTGTGTGCTCTAACTTAACCCACTGTGTGCTCTAACTGAACCCACTGTATCAGGCACGTGCCGTGAGTAATTACTCAGGGTAGGCAGTCAGTCCGCTTAAAAAAAATTAAACCGTGCATGCGCAGATCCGTTAAGCAAATAAATAAATAGAAAATAGTGACAATTCAATTTGCCCAAGGCTTTGTAGTCTCCTTTATTCTGAATTCCTGAATGGGTGGGGGGGGGAGGGGGGGGGGGGGGGGTGAAGGTGAAGGGTGATGGCAGATGGAGAGATGGAGCGATGGTGGGAAAAACGGGAGTGTAGGGACTAGTTGAATCAGTTGTCATCTTATTGAATGACAACACTTGTTCAAGGGACCAATTGGGGGAACAGTTCCTTTCACAGCGTGTGGAGAGTCTGTGCCAGGGGTAAAGTTGTGGGGAGGGCACGAGTGTTGAGAAGGAGGGTGTCGGGGATACTGCCAGTAATTCACTCACTCACCGCTGCCGCAGCTCTCCGGGCGCGAAGTCATGCACTGTAGCTGGGGATAGAAGCAGCTCGGGGAGCTGCGAGCGGCCGCCGGTACCCGACAGCAGAACTGGCCGCCACTTCAGCGCCTTCTGCCGGCCTGCTCAGCTCTGGCAGTGCTCTCCGTCGGAACACCTGTCACCTGCCGTTCACCGACTTCGCTCATGTCAGCGGCTGCTTGCAAATCCTTAACTTCCCACAGCCGAGTAACCTCAATCGCGCTGTCAGAATTTAAGGACATGAGTGAGCCAGCGAGTGGCAGGAGAGTAGTTTGTAGACGGAGAGCTGCCAGAGGTGAGCAGGGACCGGCAGAAGGAGCTAAGGTGGCGGCTGGTTCCGCTGTCCGGCCCGACGGCCGCTCAGCCACCCGAGCTGCTTCTCCCCCCGACCTGCCTCAATGTAGTGGCATTCCACGCCTCCGTGCAAGGAGCGTCACAAGTGGCATTATCCCAATCCCCTCATCATAACATTCGTGCCTTCCCCGCAACCTTACCCCGGGCCAGACTCCCCAAACACTGTGAAAGGAGCTCTCCCCCCACCCCCCACACCCCGGGAAATACAGTATTTAAAAACATAAACACAAAATGTACTTACCACATCATTGGTACATGAGCTCCATTCTTCTCTCTTTGTTACCTAACATACACTTAAAATATTGACAAACCATATTTGAAAACCCCGCCAAGAAACTAGCTCTGCGCATGCGCAGTAGACCGATGCGCATGCGCAGTGCTGCAAAGGCAGAATTTCTGCTGCCTTCAGCCCCGATTATCATTGACGGCTTCAGGCAGCGCTGACGGCCCGTGGGCTGCACAGACCCTCCCGTGTTACAAGCGCTGCGGATGAAAGGCTCGGAGAATCATGCCTACCCCAGAGATCGATCTCTTACATAGGCATCATTCTCCCATGCCTTTATTATTTATATTTAGTAACTTTAGTCAGGGTGGGCAGTGCCTACCTTGCCTACCCTGACGGCACGTGCCTGCACTGTATGTTCTAACTGAACCCGCTGTGTTATCTGAACCTACGGTGTTCTCTAACTGAACCCACTGTGTGCTCTAGCTGAATCCACTGTGTGCTCTAACTGAACCCACTGTGTGCTCTAACTGAACCCGCCATGTGCTCTGTCACTGAACCCACTGTGTGCTCTAACGCTGAACTCGCTGTGTGCTCTAACTGAACCCACTGTGTGCTCTAACTGAACCCGCCGTGTACTCTAACACTGAACCAGCTGTGTGCTCTAACACTGAACCAGCAGTGTGTTCTAACGCTGAAACTGCGGTGAGCTCTAATGCTGAACCCGATGTGTCCTCTCACACTGACCCCGCTGTGTCCTCTAACATCAAACCCGCTGCGTCCTTTAACATTGACCAACTGTGAGCTCTAACGCTGACCCCGCTGTGTGCTCTAACACTGAGCCAGCTGTGTGCTCTAACACTGACCCAGCTGTGTGCTCTAACACTGTACCAGCTGTGAGCTTTAACACTTTTTTTTTGAATATATATTTTTTATTAGAGTATTTAGACAGTGATTTAGCAAACATATGTTATGATAGCAATATTTCATGTTCAACAAACATACATTATTAATATTGTCAAGTGTATCATTTTGACTCTAATAATTTTTTTTATAAAGAGAGAACAGTAAGAAAAATAAAATAAAAATCAACATCGAAAAAGAAAATCATAAAGAAAGGAATAATTTACTATTAATACATCGTAGGAGATAAGATCAAGGAATATAAGATATAACTTTTCATCTATTCCTAAATCCAAGTTTCAGTTAGGGTTCCCTGCCGGACCATTCTACCCTTTTAAGTAATCAATGAAAGAAGAGCATGTTCTAACAAAAACTTCTTGTTTGTCCATTAGGGCAAATCTGATTCTTTCCAGGTGTAGGGTCTCCGACATTTCCATAATCCACATTTTAGTTGTGGGGGATATAGGGCCTTTCCAAAATGTTAATATTAGTTTCTTCCCAATTATTATACTGTAATCTAGGAAGTGAGCTTTAACACTTAACCAGCTGTGTGCTCTAATGCTGAACCTGCTGTGAGCTCTAATGCTGACCCGTTCTGTGCTCTGTAACTGAACCCGCTGTGTCCTCTCACACTGACCCCGCTGCGTCCTATAACACTGATCCCGCTGTGGGCTCTAAAACTGACCCTCCTGTGTCCTCTAACACTGACCCTGCTGTGTCCTCTAACATTAAACCTGCCGTGTCCTCTAATACTGACCCGCTGTGAGCTCTAACACAGACCCCGCTGTGTGCTCTAACACTGACCCCTGTGTTCCTCTAACACAGACCCCTCTGTGTCCACAAACACTGACCCGCTGTGTGCTCTAACACTGACCCGCTGTCCTCTAACACTGAACCATTTGTGTGCTCTAACACTGAACCCGCTGTGTGCTCTAACTGAACCCACAGTGTCGCTCTAACTGAACACACTGTGTGCTCTAACTGAACCCGCTGTGCTCTAACTGAAGACACTGTGTGCTCTAACTGAACCCACTGTGTGCTCTGAACCAGCTATGTGCTCTAACTGAACCCACTGTGTGCTCTAACTGAACCCGCTGTGTGCTCTAACTGAACCCACTGTGTGCTCTAACTGAACCCGCTGTGTGCTCTAACTGAACCCACTGTGTGCTCTAACTGAACCCGCTGTGTGCTCTAACTGAACCCGCTGTGTGCTCTAACTGAACCCACTGTGTGCTCTAACTGAACCCGCTGTGTGCTCTAACTGAACCCTCTGTGTGCTCTAACTGAACCCACTGTGTGTTCTAGCTGAACTCGTTGTGTGCTCTAACTGAATCCATTGTGTGCTCTAACTGAACCTGCTGTGTGCTCTAACACCGAACCAGCTGTGTGCACTGAACCAGCTGTGTGCTCTAACGCTGAACCTGCTGTGAGCTCTAAAGCTGAACCCGCTGTGTGCTCTACACTGACCCTGCTGTGTGCTCTAACACTGAACCTGCTGTGTGCTTTAACACTGAACCAACTGTGTGCTCTAATGCTGAACCTGCTGTAAGCTCTAATGCTGAACCCTCTATATGCTCTAACACTGAACCCGCTGTGTCCTCTCACACTGAATCCGCTGCGTCCTCTAACACTGATCCCGCTGTGGGCTCTAACACTGACCCTGCTGTGTCCTCTAACACTGACCCCGCTATGTCCTCTAACACTGTGTGCTCTAAAACCAGCTGTGTCCTCTAATCCCTACTGACCCTGCTGTGTCCTCTAACACTGATCCGCTGTGTGCTTCTAACTAACACTGACCCGCTGTGTGCTCTAACCACTGACCCCACTGTGTGCTCTAACACTACCACACTAACCTAATTACTGACCTGCTGTCCTCTAAACATGTCTGTGTGCTCTAACACTGACCCCGCGCTCTACACTGACCCACTGCTATGTCCTCTAACACTGACCCGCTGTGTGCTCTAACACTGAACCATTTGTGTGCTCTAATACTGACCCCGCTGTGTGCTCTAACTGGACCCACTGTGTGCTCTAACTGAACCCGCCGTGTGCTCTAACACTGAACCCACTATGTGCTCTAACACTGAACACGCTGTGTGCTCTAACTGAACCCACTGTGTGCTCTAAATGAACCCGCCGTGTGCTCTAACACTGAACCAGCTGTGTGCTCTAACACTGACCCGCTGTGTGCTCTAACACTGAACCAGCTGTGTGCTCTAACACTGACCAGCTGTGTGCTCTAACACTGAACCAGCTGTGTGCTCTAACACTGAACCAGCTGTGGTGCTCTAACACTGAACCAGCTGTGTGCTCTAACACTGACCCAGCTGTGTGCTCTAACACTGAACCAGCTGTGTGCTCTAACACTGAACCAGCTGTGTGCTCTAACACTGACCAGCTGTGTGCTCTAACACTGACCAGCTGTGTGCTCTAACACTGAACCAGCTGTGTGCTCTAACACTGAACCAGCTATGTGCTCTAATGAATGCCAGAGCCCTTTTTGGGGATTATTTAAATCTTGTGACAGATGGATTGTAATGTGTGTTGTGCTTGTCTGCCGCCGTGGCCAGGACGTCTACTTTGAGTCGCACAACGATGTGGGCGTCTTGTTTGCCTCCATCCCGGAGTTCAACGCGTTTTATTCACAGGCGGAGGGCAACAAGCAGGGGATGGCGTGTCTGCAGCTGCTCAACGAGATCATCGCAGACTTCGATCAGGTGGTTATTGAGTCGTACGGTCCCATGCGTGCGTCCCCCACACCCCCACTGACCAACACCCTCCCAAACCATCCCTCCCACAATGTCCCCCGCCCCACAACGTCTCCCCCAAACCATTCCCACCCCTGACCCAGCTGTGTGCTCTAACTGAACCCACTGTGTGCTCTAACTGAACCCACTGTGTGCTCTAAATGAACCAGCTGTGGGTTCAGTTAGAGCACACAGCGGGTTCAGTTAGAGCACACAGCGGGTTCAGTTAGAGCACACAGCGGGTTCAGTTAGAGCACACAGCGGGTTCAGTTAGAGCACACAGCGGGTTCAGTTAGAGCATACAGCGGGTTCAGTTAGAGCACACAGCGGGTTCAGTTAGAGCACACAGCGGGTTTCAGCGGGTTAGAGCACACAGCGGGTTCAGTTAGAGCATACAGCGGGTTCAGTTAGAGCACACAGCGGGTTCAGTTAGAGCACACAGTGGGTTCAGTTAGAGCACACAGCGGGTTCAGTCAGAGCACACAGCGGGTTCAGTTAGAGCACACAGTGGAGTCAGTGTTAGAGCACACAGTGGATTTAATGTTGGAGCACACAGATGGTTTCACTGTTAGAGCACACAGCGGGTCAGTGTTCAAACACACAGCGCGGTCAGTATTAGAGCACACAGTGGGTTCAGTTAGAACACGCAGCAGGTTCAGTTAGAGCACACAGCGGGTTCAGTAAGAACACACAGCGGGTTCAGTTAGAGTACACAGCGGGTTCAGTAAGAGCACACAGCGGGTTCAGTTAGAGTACACAGCGGGTTCAGTAAGAGCACACAGCGGGTTCAGTTAGAGCACACAGCGGGTTCAGTAAGAGCACAGCGGGTTCAGTAAGAGCACACAGCGGGTTCAGTTAGAGCACACAGCGGGTTCAGTAAGAGCACAGAGCGGGTTCAGTTAGAGCACACAGCGGGTTCAGTAAGAGCACAGCGGGTTCAGTTAGAGCACACAGCGGGTTCAGTAAGAGCACAGAGCGGGTTCAGTTAGAGCACACAGCGGGTTCAGTTAGAGCACACAACTGGGTCAGTGTTAGAGCACACAGCAGGTTCAGTTAGGGCACACCATCCCCTCCACACCACCACCCCCACACACCCTACCCCCCCACACCCTCAACCCACACCCTCCCCCCATAATTCCCCTCCCCTCCCCACACCGCCCCCCCACACCTTCCCCCCGCACCAACCCCCCTACACCCCCCCATACCATCCCCCCCACAGCATCATTGCAGACCACATCACACCCCCCCCATACCCCCCACACCGCGCCCCCCACACCATTCCCACCCACACCCCCCTTACACCACTCCCCTACCCCCCCCCCACCCCCCACCCCCCCACACATCCCCATACACACCCCCCCACACCGCCCCCACACAAACCATCCCCCCACACCCCCCTACACCGCTCCCCACCCCCCCCACCCCCCACCAACCCCCCACAACCCCCCCCACACCATCCCCCCACACCCCCCCCACACCATCCCCCCACACCATCCCCCCACACCCCCCCTACACCGCTCCCCCACCCCACCCCCCCACACCGTCCCCCCACACCGTTCCCCCCACACCGTCCAGAACCCACACACCATCGTCCCACAGCATCCCCCCCACACCCCCCCACATCCCCCCCACATCCCCCCCACCCCACATCATCCCCCCACACCGTCCCCCCCACACCGTCCCCCCACACCACCCCCCCACACATCCCCCCACACCGTCCACCCCGTCCCCCCACACCACCCCCCACACCGTCCCCCCCACACCCCCCCACACCACACCCCCAACCTCCCACCCACAGCCCCCCCCATCACACCCCCGTCCCACACCACCCACCCCCCCACACCATCACCCCCCCCCCACCCATCCCCCCACACCACCCCCACACCACCCCCCCACCATCCCCCCACACCCCCCCCCCCACCGTCCCCCACACCATCCCCCCACACCGTCCCCCCACACCACCCCCCCACACCACCCCCCCACACCGTCCCCCCCACACCCCCCCCACACCGTCCCCCCACACCCCCCCACACCACCCCCCCACACCCATCCCCCCCAACCACCCCCCCACACCATCCCCCACACCAGTCCCCCCCCCACACACACCGTCCCCCCACACCCGTCCCCCCACACCATCCCCCCCACACCACCCCCCACACCGTCCCCCCACACACCGTCCCCCCACACCGTCCCCCCACACCGTCCCCACCCACACCCACCCCCCCACACATCCCCCCCACACCGTCCCCCCCACACACACCGTCCCCCACACCGTCCCCCCACACCACCCCCCCCACACCATCCCCCACCACCCCCCCCACACCGTCCCCCCCCACCCACACCGTCCCCCCACACCACCCCCCCACACCCCCCCACACCGTCCCCCCCCCCACACCACCCCCCCACCACCCCCCCCACACCGTCCCCCCACAACCGTCCCCCCACACACCCCCCCCACACACACCCCCCCGTCCACCCCCCACACCCCCCCACACACCCCCCCCCCCCCCACACCATTCCCCCCACACCGTCCCCCCCACACCCCCCCCCACACCACCCCCCCACACCGTCCCCCCACACCGTCCCCCCGACCACCACCCCCCCACACATCCCCCCACACCGTCCCCCCACACCGTCCCCCCACACCGTCCCCCCACACCACCCCCCGACACCACCCCCCCCACACCGTCCCCCCCACACCATCCCCCCACACCGTCCCCCCACACCGTCCCCCCCCACCCCCCCACACCACCCCCCCACCATTCCCCCACCGTCCCCCACACCACCCCCCCCACACCATCCCCCCACACCACCCCCCCACACTACCCCCCACACCGTCCCCCCACACCACCCCCCCCACCGTCCCCCCACACCATCCCCCCACACCATCCCCCCACACCACCCCCCACACCATCCCCCCACACCACCCCCACACCACCCCCCCCACACCATCCCCCCACACCGTCCCCCCACACCGTCCCCCCACACCGTCCCCCCACAACCGTCCCCCCCACACCACCCCCCCACACCGTCGCCCCCACACCACCCCCCCCCCACACCATCCCCCCACACCACCCCCCACACCACCCCCCCCACACCGTCCCCCCACACCGTGCAACCTCGCTCCTGCAGTGGAGTAACTGAGAGTGAACATACCTTGACTGATGGGCTGACCTAATTTTGCTCTGTCTCCACTGCAGGCTATGGATGAAGAACGCTTTAAAAATATAGAAAAGATTAAAACCATTGGGAGTACGTACATGGCAGTGTCTGGTCTCACCATGGCGTCAGAGGTGTGTACGCCCACATTTCACCCACTCTGCACCACATTGCTCACTGCCCAATGCACTTGAAACACGAAGCACATTTTTTCGGTTTAGCTGCGGATGACCAAATCACAGCAGGTCAAGCCACAACATCACTGCTTCACACATCCTGGCTTCAACCTAGAGTAGACGTCGGCTGCTGCTGTGTGGATTTTGCACTCTCTCCTGCGGCTCCATGCGTTTCCACCAGATACTCAGAATGCTGCCTGAGTTAGAGACCATTAGGTTGGATTGGTTGCGGGGAGACCTGATAAAAGCACGTGAAACTATGAAAGGTGTAGTAGACAATAGACAATAGGTGCAGGAGTAGGCCATTCGGCCCTTCGAGCCAGCGAGTAGATAGGGTGGACAGTCAGAAGCTTTTACCCAGGGACATCATTTAAGGTGAGAGGGTGAGAGCAATGTTGAAAGGAGATTTAGGAGGCAAGATTTCTTACGTAGAGGGTGGTGGGGCATGGAACGTGCTGCCGGGAGCGGTGGTGGAGGCAGGCATCATAGTGGTGTTTCACAGACTTTACAAATAGGCACATGGACATGCAGGGAATGGAGGAGCATGCAGAACCTGCAGGCACCACAGATTAGTTTAACTTGGCATCCTGGTCAGTACGAACATTGTGGGCTGAAGGGCCTGTCCCCTGAACTGTACTGTTCTATGTTCTGTGACATGCTTTGCCTCTTCCTCTCAGCAACAGTCTGGAATCTCTCATGGATGCCAGTTCTGATGAAGGTTTCCCTCCCCACAGAAGCTGCCTGGTGTGCAGTCCCCAGTTTGGTTTCTTTCCTCATCTCAAGGACGTGCATGCTGGTTAATTGGCCACTATAAATTGCCACCAGTGTGTAGGTAATGCCAGAAATTCGAGGGATTGCTTGGAATGTGCCGAGCATCAGGATTGGTAAATGGTGTAAAGGTCCCGTTATCCTGATGTACACTTTATTAACATGGTTGCTCTCTACCATGTGGTTGGAAATCTGCCCCAGGCATCTGAGAGTCATACTGTGCGGAAACAGCTCCAAGCTGACCAGGTATTATAGGTGAGCGAGTCCCGTTTGCCTGTGGTTGGCCCGTTCCTTTGCATCTACAGTGCCTGTCTTCATGCCTTTAAACTGTTGCCACAGTATCCATCTGTACATCTTCCCCTGGCAGCTTGCTCCATGGACCTGCCACCCTCTGCTTGACAAAGTTGCCCCTCACATCACCCTTGAATGCTTTTCCCTCTCACCTGAAACCTATGCCCTCTTCTGGTATGGATTTACAATTGGCACAACTCTGGCAAAAAGACTGTGATCTTCCTCGTGATTTGATAAATCTCCATTAAGGTCACCCCTGAGCTCTTACACGCGAGGGAAAAGGTGGCAGCTATCCAGCTTCTCCCTATAATCTAGACCCGGTAACATCCTTGAGCACCTCTCCTGCACCCCTCCCATCCATCTCATCCATCCTGTAGTGGGGGACCAGGGCTACACATCATGCTTCAAGTGTGGCCTCACCAACGTCTAGTACAGATGTAGTTTCACATCCCTTTTACTGTGGTCAATATACTGATCAGTGAAGGCAAGCGTGCCAAACGCCTTCCTCACTCCCCGTCTACACTGGATGTATATTTCATCCCGTCTTGGCATTGATCATGGCATCCTGCCACCCCCGAGATTCAAGGCAGAGAATCCTCAGCCCCTCCCTCCATATCAGATGTGGTCGCACCAGGGCCTAACGGTCTGCATCCCAGGGTACTCAAGGAAGTGGCTCTAGAAATGGTGGACGCATTGGTGATCATTTTCCAATGTTCTATAGATTCAGGATCAGTTCCTGTAGATTGGAGGGTAGCTAATGTTATCCTAATTTTCAAGAAAGGATACTTTTCAATAACGGCACATTTGGATAGCAGTAAAAGGATTGGTCCGTCAGCATGGATTTATGAAAGGGAAATCCTGCTTGACTAATCTTCTGGAATGTTTTGAGGATGTGACAAGTAAAATGGATGAAGGAGAGCCGGTGGATGTGGGTCCCACACAGGGCAAAATTAGAGCACATGGTATTGGGGGTAGGGTATTGACATGGATAGAGAATTGGGTGACAGACAGGAAAAGAAAGGGTAGGAATAAACGGGTCCCTGTCAGAATGGCAGGCAGTGGCGAGTGGAATGCCGCAAGGCTCGGTGCTGGGGCCGCAACTATTTACAATATATAATAATTATTTTAGAATATGGAATTAAAATTAACATTAGCAAGTTTGCGGATGACACAAAGCTGGGTGGCAGTGTGAACTGTGAAGAGGATGCTAGGAGGTTGCAGGGTGACTTGGACAGGTTGAGTGTGTGGGCAGATGCGTGGCAGATGCAGTATAATGTAGACAAATGTGAGGTTGTCCACTTTGGCTGCAAGACAAGGAGGCAGATTACTATCTCAATGGTGTCAGATTAGGAAAAAGGGAAGTGCAACGAGATCTCGATGTCCTTCTACACTAGTCACTGAAAGTAAACATGCAGGTACAGCAGGCAGTGAAGAAAGCTAATGGCATATTGGCCTTCATAACGAGAGGATTTAAGTATAGGAGTAAAGAGGTCCTTCTGCAGATTACAAGGCCCTGGTGAGACCAGATCTGGAGTATTGTGTACAGTTTTGGTCTCCTAATTTGAGGAAAGACATCCTTACTATTGAGGCAGTGCAGCGTAGGTTCACGAGATTGATCCCTGGGATGGCAAGATTGCCAAATGAGGAAAGGTTGGAAAGACTGGGCTTGTATTCACTGGAATTTAGGATAAGAGGGGATTTTAAAGAAATATATAAAATTATAAAAGGACTGGACAAGCTAGATGCAGGGAATTTTTTCCCAATGTTGGGTGAGTCCAGAACCAGGGGCCACAGTCTTAGAATGAAGGGGAGGTCATTTAAAACTGAGATGAAAAAAAAAATTCACCCCGAGTGTTGTGAATTTTTGGAATTCCCTGCCACAGAGGGCAGTAGAGGCCAATTCATGGGATGGATTTAAGAGAGAGTTAGATAGAGCGCTTGGGGCTAGCGGAATCAAGGGATATGGGGAGAAGGCAGGCCTTTGTCATCCACTCTTGTAAGCTGGAATCCCTCTGGGGTCAAAGAGAATGCAGTGCTACTCAAAGGGAATATACAAGTGAGCTGCGATGTGGTTACAGCAAGCAATGGCATTGGTTTATTGCTGTCATGGGTGTCCAGACACATTGACAATCTTTGTCTGCATGTTAGCTACGGAGATTAGACCAGGCATGAGTATAATCAGGTTATACATGTAGGAAAGCTAACAGATCGTTATTTATTGCGAGGGGAATTGAATGCAAGCATGTGCAGCAAGCAGGGATTTAGATTCTTAAGGACCTGTCCCACTTAGGCGATTTTATTTGCCGACTGCCGCCGACTGTCACAGTCGTAGCAGGTTGCCGAAAAAGCGGCGACTGGACCCCTCCCCCTACGACAATGTCCATGACAAGCTACAACCGACCACCTAGTCTACGGCAAGCTGCGGCAAGCGACCGACAACCGGCGACCCATTAGGACGTCCACCTACGACAACCTACGACCACATAGAGGACAACCAAAGTCAACCTACGTCCACCTGTCGGCGACAACTGAAACAACTGTCTTCTCCTGTCGCCCGGTTGTCGTAGGTAGTCGCCAATGGAATTCACCACAGTCAGCGCCCGGCGACAACCTTCATCATCCTGGCGACAACCTACAACAGGAGAAGACAAGCTACGTCAAGCCCACAGTCGCCAAAAAGTTTTGAACATTTCAAAATCCAGCTGCGACCAGAAAAACGTTACGACTCTTTAGGCGACTTGAGGAGACTACGCACGACCATACAGGCGTCACCCTGCGACCATGTGAAAACTATGGTGGGACTGGGGCTTTAGACCACTGGGATCTGTTTTGGAGTATGGGTGAATTGTACAAAAGGGATGGGTTGTACCTTAACAGGTGGGGGACCAGCATTCTGGCAGGCAGGTTTGCCACTGCTACACGGGTGGGTTTAAACTAAATAGTGGTTGGTGGGGGGGGGGACAAAGTGGAAATACAAGGATGGAGTTAAAGTGAAAGAGAGTATAGGAAAAATTAAGAAAGACACCAGAATTAATGCGGCAGAGAGCTCACAAAGGGATAGGGGACTATGGCCAAGTGAAATAGGAATCGATGTGAAGGGTGAGGTGAGTAATGGATTAAAAGTATTATATATGAATGTGTGAAGTATAACAAAATAAAGTGGACGAGCTGGAGGCTTAGTTAGAAATTGTCAAGTATGATGTTGTGGGAATTACAGAGACATGGCTGTAAGAGGGCCAGGGCTGGGAACTGAATATTCAAGGGTGTACGTCCTAACGAAAAAACAGACAGGTGGGCAGAGGGGGTGGGGTTGCCCTGTTGGTGAGGAATAAAATCCAGTCCCTTGCAAGGGCTGACATTGAAACAGGAGATGTAGTCAGTATGGGTAGAACTAAGGAATTGTAAAAGACCCTAATAGGACTAATCTACAGGCCCCCAAACAGTAGCCTGGATATAGGGCACAAATTGAATCAAGAGTTAAAATTGGCATGTCAATGGTAATGCTATGGTTGTTCTGGGAGATTTCAACATGCAGGTAGACTGGGAAAATCAGGTTGGTACTGGACCCCAAGAAAGGGAGTTTGTGGAGTGCCTCCGTGATGGATTCTTAGAGCAGCTTGTATTGGAGCCTACCAGGGAGAAGGCAATTCTGGATTTAGTGTTGTGTAATGAACCGGATTTGATAAAGGAACTTGAGGTAAAGGAGCCATTAGGAAGTAGTGACCATAATATGATGTTTTAATCTACAATTTGAGAGACAGAAGGGTAAATTGGAGGTGTCAGTGTTATAGTTGAGCAAAGGGGACTTTGGAGCCATGAGGGAGGAGCTGGCCAAAGTTGGCCAAAGGGGCGACCGTGGCTGACAAGGGACGTCAGGGACAGTATAAAAATAAAAGAGAAGTATAACATAGCAAAGATGATCGGGAAGCAAGAGGATTGGATAACGTTTAAAGAGCAACAGAAGATAACTAAAAGGGCAATATGGGGAGAAAAGATGAGGTACGAAGGTAAGCTAGCCAAGAATATAAAGGAGGATAGTAAAAGCTTCTTTAGGTATGTGAAGAGGAAAAATTAGTTAAGACCAAAGTGTTACCCTTGAAGACCGAAAAGAGTGAATTTATTACGGGGAACAAGGAAAAGACAGATGAGTTGAACAGGTACATTGGATCTGTCTTCACTAAGGAGGACATGGAAACATAGAAACATAGAAATTAGGTGCAGGAGCAGGCCATTCGGCCCTTTGAGCCTGCACCGCCATTCAATATGATCATGGCTGATCATCTCTATGAGATCACCCCTCAATCTTCTAAATTCCAGCAAGTACAAGCCAAGTCTATCCAGTCTTTCTTCATATGGAAGTCGTGCCATCCCAGGAATCAGTCTGGTGAACCTTCTCTGTACTCCCTCTATGGCAAGAATGTCTTTCCTCAGATTAGGAGACCAAACTGTACGCAATACTCCAGGTGTGGCCTCACCAAGACCCTGTACAACTGCAGTAGACCCTCCCTGCTCCTGTACTCAAATCCTTTAGCTATGAATGCTAACATACCATTTGCTTTCTTCACAGCCTGCTGCACCTGCATGCCTACTTTCAATGACTGGTGTACCATGACACCCAGGTCTCGCTGCATCTCCCCTTTTCCTAATCGGTCACCATTCAAATAATAGCCTACCTTCCTGTTTTTGCCACCAAAGTGGATAACCTCACATTTATCCACATTATACTGCATCTGCCATGCATTTGCCCACTCACCCAGTCTATCCAAGTCATCCTACAGCCTCCTAGCATCCTCCTCACAGCTAACACTGCCCCTCAGCTTCGTGTCATCCGCAAACTTTGAGATGTTTGCATTAATTCCCTCGTCCCAATCATTTATGTATATTGTAAATAGCTGGGGTCCCAGCACTGAGCCTTGTGGCACCCCACTAGTCACTGTCTGCCATCCTGAAAAGGACCCGTTCACTCCTACTCTTTGCTTCCTGTCTGCCAGCCAGTTCTCTATCCACATCAATACTGAACCACCAATACCGTGTGCTTTAAGTTTGTATGCCAATCTCTTGTGCGGGACCTTGTCGAAAGCCTTCTGAAAGTCCAGATATAACACATCCACTGCTTCTCCCTTATCCACTCTACTAGTTACAATCCTCAAAAAATTCAATAAGATTCGTCAGACATGATTTACCTTCGTAAATCCATGCTGACTTTGTCCAATGATTTCACCACTTTCCAAATGCGCTGCTATCCCATCTTTAATAATTGACTCTAGCAGTTTCTGCACTACTGATGTTAGACTAACTGGTCTGTAATTCCCCCCCCGTTTTCTCTCTCCCTCCCTTTTTAAAAAGTGGGGTTAACATTGCTACCCTCCAATCCTCAGGAACTACTCCAGTAATCTAAAGAGTTTTGAAAAATTATCACTAAGGCATCTGCTATTTCTGGGGCTACTTCCTTAAGTACCCTGGGATGCAGCCTATCTGGCCCTGGGGATTTATCGGCCTTTAATCCATTCAATTTACCTAACACCACTTTCCGGCTAACCTGGATTTCACTCATTTCCTCCATCTCATTTGACCCGCGATCCCCTGCTACTTCCGGCAAATTATGTATGTCTTCCTTAGTGAAGACAGAACCAAAGTAGTTATTCAATTGGTCTGCCATGTCCTTGTTCCCCATGATCAATTCACCCGTTTCTGACTGCAAGGACACAACAATCTTCCTGATATAGTAGTGGCCAGAGGATCTGGGGTGGCGGAGGAACTGAAGGAAATTCACATTAGGCAGGAAATGGTGTTGGATAGACTGATGGGACTGAAGGCGGATAAATCCCCAGGGCCTGATGGTCGACATCCCACGGTACTTAAGGAGGTGCCTGTAGAAATCGTGGGTGCATTGGTGATAATTTTCCAATGTTCTATAGACTCATCCCACTTTTTAAGAAAGGAGGGAGAGAGAAAACAGGGAATTATAGACCAGTTAGCCTGACATCGGTGGTGGGAAAGATGCTGGAGTCAATTATAAAAGATGAGATCGGTCCGAGTCAGCATGGATTTACGAAGGGAAATCATGCTTGACTAATCTTCTGGAATATTTTGAAGATGTAACTAGGAAAATGGATAAGGGAGAGCCAGTGGGTGTTGTGTACCTGGACTTTCAGAAAGCATTTGAGAAGGTCCCACATAGGACATTAGTGGACAAAATTAGAGCACATGGTATTGGGGTAGGGTGCTGACATAGATAGAAAATTGGTTGGCAGACAGGAAACAAATAGTAGGGATTAACGGGATTAAGGGAATCAATGGCAGGCAGTGACTAGTGGGGTACCGCAAGGCTCGGTGCTGGGACCGCAGCTATTTACAATATATATTAATGATTTAGATGAAGGGATTAACCATATAACCATATAACCATATAACAATTACAGCACGGAAACAGGCCCTCTCGGCCCTTCCAGTCCGTGCCGACCATTTGTTTCCCTCTAGTCCCATCTACCTGCACTCAGACCATACCCCTCCATTCCCTTCACGTCCATATACCTATCCACTTTACTCTTAAATGTTAAAATCGATCCTGCCTCCACCACTTCTGCTGGAAGCTGATTCCACACAGCCACCACCCTCTGAGTAAAGAAGTTCCCCCTCACGTTACCCCGAAACCTCTGTCCCTTAATTCTCATGTCATGCCCTCTTGTTTGAATCTTCCCTACCCTCAATGGGAAAAACGTATCCACGTCAACTCTGTCTATCCCTTTCATCATTTTAAAGACCTCAATCAAGTCCCCCCTTAACCTTCTGCGCTCTAAAGAATAAAGACCTAACTTCTTCAGCCTTTCTCTGTAACATAGTTGCTGGAACCCTGGCAACATGATTGAATCCAGCAACTGGATTAAAAGTAACATTAGCAAATTTGCAGATGACACAAAGCTGGGTGGCAGTGTGAACTGTGAGGAGGATGCTATGTGGATGCAGGGTGACTTGGACAGTTTGGGGGAGTGGGCAGATGCATGGCAGATGCAGTTTAATGTGGATAAATGTGAGGTTATCCACTTTGGAGGCAAAAACAGGAAGGCAGATTCTTATCTGAATGGTGTCAAGTTAGGAAAAGGGAAAGTGCAACAAGATCTAGGGGTCACACAAAAGGCTGGAGAAACTCAGCGGGTGCAGCAGCATCTAAGGAGCGAAGGAGACAGGATCTAGGGGTCCTTGTTCATCAGTCACTGAAATGCAGGTACAGCAGGCAGTGAAGAAAGCAAATGGCGTGTTGGCCTTCATAATGAGGAATTGAGTACAGGATCAAAGAGGTCCTTCTGCAGTTGTACAGGGCACAAGTGAGACCACACCTGCAGTATTGTGTGCAGTTTTGATCTCCGTATTTGAGAAAGGACATTCTTGCTATCCAGGGAGTGCAGTGTAGGTCACAAAGTTAATTCCCTGGATTGCAGGACTGTCATATGTTGAGAAAATGGAGCGGCTGCGCTTATATACACTGGAATTTAGAAGGATGAGAGGGGATCTTATATGAGATTATTACGAGATTGGGCACGCTAGAGGCAGGAAACATGTTGTGATGTTGAGGGATTCCAGAACCAAGGGCCACAGTTTAAGAATAAGGGACAGGCCATTTAGAACGGAAATGATAGTTAGATAAGCTCTTAAAGATAGCGGAGTCAGGGGAAAATGGGAGAAGGCAGGAACGGGGTACTGATTGTGGATGATCACATTGAATGGCGGTGTTGGCTAGAAGTGCCGAATGGCCTCCTCCTGCACCTATTGTCTATTGTCTATGTGGAGGTTATGCTTCAGTTACACTGCGTGTTGGTGAGATCACATCTGGAGTACTGTTTCTTGCTTCATAGGAAGTATGTGACTGCATTGGAACCAGTTCAGAGAAGGTATATTGGAGGTCCCTCGCTAGAATTTAGGAGATTGAGGGGGGATCTAATAGAAACTTACAAAATTCTTAAGGGGTTTGACAGGCTAGATGCAGGAAGATTGTTCCCGATGTTGGGGAAGTCCAGAACAAGGGGTCACAGTCTAAGGATAAGGGGGAAGTCTTTTAGGACCGAGATGAAAAAATCATTTTTCACACAGAGAGTGGTGAATCTGTGGAATTCTCTGCCACAGAAGGTAGTTGAGGCCAGTTCATTGGCCATATTTAAGAGTGAGTTGGATGTGGTCCTTGTGGCTAAAGGGATCAGGGGGTATGGAGAGAAGGCAGGTACAGGATACTGAGTTGGATGATCAGCCGTGATCACATTGAATGGCGGTGCAGGCTCGAAGGTCTATGTTTTCTATGTCCCCAGTGGAGGTCTCTCAAGTTCTAGTGGCATCTTAATCCCACGATCCTGGTGTTTGGGCACGGGGCAGGGAGTGGGGTGGTTGATCGGGGGGGGGGATGGGGACCTCCCTGTCGGTCTGCTCCTGGGCCTGGCCAAGATGGCCATTCTTGGGTCCAGGCAGCGGGCGGTCGATGGGCACACCAGAGCAGGTTGCCTGCCCCTATTCTGGACTTACGTCTGTGCTCGTGTGTCCCTGGAGTGGGAGCACGCCATGTCCACGGGGACTCTGGAGGCCTTCCGTGAACGCTGGTTGCCGCGGGGGCTGGTGAGCATTGCAAATAATGACTGCACCATTGTACTGTAACGACTGCTTGATGTGTCGGGACCATTGGACGTTGATGTACTTTTGCAACACCGTAATGTGCAATTGTTGAATGGCGTCCCTGGAATGGAGAAAAAAAGGTTTATTGGATGAGTGAGTTGCACACAGTGCAGGAGGACCCCTGCGGGTCAGGCAGCATCTGTGGAGTGAATGGATGGGCAATGTTTTGGGCCAGGCACCTTCTTCAGAGACTGAGACTTTGCCTGTCCATTCCCTCCACAGATGCTGCCTGACCCACTCCAGCACTTTGTGTTACTCGTTGTGTCTCCATGTGTTGGGTCTCTGGGTATCCATCTAGAGCAAGCCACCTTTTTGTGTCCTCTGCACCCTTGCTACTCATTAGGAGAGGGAGGGGATGGGGGTGGGGGGTGGGGGGGGTGGGCGCATGGCAGGCACTGGGTGTGTGTGAGGGTGGCGTGGAGCGGTCCCGGTTACCATGCGCTGCTGTTGTTGCAGGAGGGCGATGAATGGCTGCACCTCTGCATCCTGGCAGACTTCGCAATAGCTTTGGAGAGCATCATGGCACAGATCCAACACCACTCTGACATTAACTTCAAGCTCCGCGTCGGTGAGTCTCGGCAGCTTGGTATAAAACAGTGGGGACCAGAGTCCATGCGGCATGCAGGGCACCAGTGCAACAACACTGCTACACAAACCTGCAGGTGCTGCTTTAAACCGAAGATAGACACAAAAAGCTGGTGTAACTCAGCGGGTCAGGCAGCGTCTCTGGAGAGAAGGAATGGGTGACGTCTGAAGAAGGGTCTCGACCCGAAACGTCACCCATTCCTTCTCTCCAGCCATTTCCTGAATGCCTTTAGCCAGCAACATGTCCCGGACTGATTCACACCAGGTGTCCCAGATGGAGACACAAGCTGCTGGAATCACCAGTAAACACACTGGAGGTGCAGGAGGAACGCAGCAGGTCAAGCAGCATCTGTGGAGAGGATGGACAGATGACATTTCAGGTTGGGACCCTGCATCAGCCCAGACCACCATTACCATCTGGGTAAAGGCATTGGGACAGGAGTCAGAGGGGAGTTGTATTAAGTGGGGGCCTGTAACCAGTAGCGATAGATACAGGCCCTTCGGCCCAGCTCCTCCATGCCAGCGAAGCTGCCTGAATGCCTTTTAAGTGTCACCATTGTAGTCACCCCGACCACTTCCTCGGGCAGCTCGCTCCATACACCCACTGTCCTCTGTGATGTTATTACTCCTCAGGTACCTTTTAAATTGTTCCCAACGTTTAAGAAACAGACGGGTACATGGATAGGACACGTTTGGAGGGATATGGGCCAAATGCAGGCAGGTGGGACTAGTGTAGCTGGGACATGTTGGCCGGTGTAGGCACGTTGGGCTAAAGGGCTTGTTTCCACACTGTATCGCTCTATGATTGAATCCTAACCTGTTCCACTTGCATTTACATCACTGTATTTGGCCGAGTGAAATTCCAACTGTAACTTCTTGCCCCATTTTCTCAGTCGCAGAGTTATACAATGGAGACCAAGATGCTCATCTAAGCTTGCCCCATTTGCCCACTTTTGGCTCCTGGCCAAGCCCTATGCCATGTGGGTGACCCAGGGACATGCATATCTCCCATTAGTTCAGGACCATGATTCTCGAATCTCTCTGTAATCTGCTGCTTGTTCCCGCTAGCTGTGTATACACGTAGGTATACATGTGTGTGTAGCCATGTTTACGCCTGTGTGTGTGAGTGTGCTTGTGTATGTGCGCGTGTATGTGTGCATACACGTGTGTGTGTACATGTGTGCATGTGTATGTGTGTACCTGCGTGTGTGTGCATGTGTGCATGTGTATGTGTGTACGTGCGTGTGTGTGCATGTGCATACATGTGTGTACATGTGTCCGTGTATGTGTGTGCTTGCGTGCATGTATTTGTGTAAGTACATGCATGTGTGCGTGCATGCATGCGTTTGCATGCATATGTACGTGTGCGTGCGTGTGTGTATGTATGTGTGTGTGCATGCATGCATGTGTGCACGTGTGTGCATGCATGTGTGTACGTGTTCTGCATGCATGTATTCGTGTGTGAGTATGTGCATGCATGTGTGTATGTGTGTGCACGCGTGCATGTGCATGTGCATGTGCATGTGTATGCGTGTGCCTGTGTATGAGTAAGTTTGTACGTGTGGGTGTGCGAGTGTGTTTATGTGTGTGTGTCCGTGCATGCACATGCGTGTGTATGCATGTGCATGCATACATGTGTGTGTATGTGTACGTGTGTGTGCATATGTGCATGCGCATGTGTGTGTATGCGGTGTGTGCATGCGGTGTGTGCATGCGGTGTGTGCATGCGGTGTGTATGTGTGTACATGCTTATGTGTGTGTACGCGTGTGTGCTTGTGTGTGCGTGCGTAAGTATTTGTGTGTGAGCATGCGGGCATGCGTGTACATGTGTCTTTGAGCTTGTGTGCGTGTATGTGTGTGTGCGTGCGTGTATGCATGTGTCTGTTCATGCATGTATGTGTGTGCGTGTGTATGTCCGTGTGTGTGTGTATGTGTACATGTGTGTACATGCGTGCGTGTGTGTGTACGTGTATGCATGTGTACGTGTGCGTATATGTGCGAGTGTGTGTATGTATGCGTGTGTGCATGTGTGTACGTGTGTGTGTACATGTGTGTGTGTGTGCATGTATGCATGTCTGTGTGTGTGCATGTGTATGTGTGTGCATGTGTGTATGTATGTGTATGTGTTGGTGCATGCGGTGTGTACATGAGTGTGTATGTGCACGCGTGTTGTGCATGCGTGTATGTATGTGCATGCATTGTGTGCATGCAAGTGTGCATGTGTACGTGCAAGTGCGTGCGTGTACATGTGTGTGGTGTGTGTGCAAGTGCATGTGTTTACATGCATGTGTGTACATGCATGCATGTGTGTACGTGTGCTTGTGTGTGCATGTACGTGTGTGAATTAGTGCATGTGTGTGTGTACGCGTGTGTGTGCATGCATGTATGTGGACGTGTGTGCGTGCATGCCTGTGTGTACGTGTGTGTATGTGCGAGCATGTGTATGTGTGTCTGCAAGCGTGCTTGTGGTTTTCCGTGTGTGTGCATGCGTATGCATGCATGTGTGTACATGCATGTGTGTACATGTGTGTGTGTACATGTGTATGCATGTGCGTGCTTGTGTGTATGTGTATGTGTGTGCACGTGTGTTCTTGTGTGTATGTGTGTGTCTGCATGCATGTATGTGTATACATGTGCGTGCGTGAGTGCATGTGTGTGCGTGTATATGCATGTGCATGTACGTGCATGTGTGTGTATCTATGTGTGTGCATGCATGCATGTATGTGTATACATGTGCATGTGAGTGCATGTGTATGTTCGTGCGTGTGTACGTGTATGTGCGCGCATGCATGAATGTGTGTGTACGTGTGTGTATGTGTTTGCTTGTGTGTGCATGTATGTGTGTACGTCTGTGTGTGAGTGTGTGCGTGTGTGAGTGTGCGTGCGTGTGTACGTGTGCGTGCGTGTGCGCACGTGCATGTGTGTGCAGGTGTCTGCATGCCTGTGTGTGTGCCAGCATGCATGTGCATGCATGTGTACGTGTGTGTGCACACAAATGTGTGCATGCGTGTGCGTGCATGCATGTACATTTGTGTCTGTACGTGAGTGAATATGTGTACACGTGTGTGTGTGTGCAAGCGAGTGCATGTGTGTGTGTACATATGTGTGTGCGTGTGTATGTGTGTGTGCGTGCATGTGCATGCATGCGTATGTGTGTGTACATGCCTCTGTCTATGCATGTGTGTACGTGCATGTGTACGTGTGCAAACGTGCGCTTGTGTGCGAGCATGCGTGTGTGTGTGCACGTGCGTGTGCGTGCATGCGTACCTGTGCCTTTGTGTGTACGTGCGCGTGTATGTGTGTGTATATACGTGTGTGTGCGCATTGTGCATACCTGTGCATGCGTGCGTACATGTGCATGAGTGCGTGTGTACGTGTGCATGTGAGCGTGTGCATGCATGTGTGTGTGCGTGCATGTATGTGCATGTGCGCATGCATGTATGTGCCTGTGTGTGTGCGCATGCATGCAGGTGTGTGTGTGCATGTATGTGCATGTGTACGTGTGCGTGCGCATGCATGCATGTGTGTGCATGTGTGCGTGCATACCTGTGCATGCGTGCGTGTATATGTGTGCGTGTGTATGCACGTGCGTGCGTGTCTGTGTGCATGCATGCCTGTGTGTGTGCATGCCTGTGTGTGCGCGCATGCATGTGTATGCATGCGTGTGTATATGCCTGTGTGTGCGCGCATGCATGTGTGCGTGTGTACGAGTGCATGCATGGGTGTGCATGCGCACGTACACGTGTGCATGCATGTGTGCGTGTGTGAATGTATGTGTGTGCATGCATGTGTGCGCGTGCGTGTGTGCGTGTGTGTGCGCATGCATGCATGTGTGCGCGTGCATGTGTACGTGTGTGTGTGCATGCAAGTGTGTGAGCGTGTGTATGTGTGCAAGCATGTGGGTGTGTGTACGTGTGTGTGCATGCAAGTGTGCGCGTGCGTGTGCACGTGTGTGTGTGTGTACGTGTGTGTGTGTGTGCAAGCATGTGTGCGCGTGTGTGTGCGTGTGTGTGTCTGTGTGTGCGCATGCATGCCTGTGTGTGTGTGTGTGCGTGTGTGGGTGTGTGCGCATGCATGCCTGTGTGTGTGTGTGGGTGTGTGGGTGTGTGCGCATGCATGCTGTGTGTGGTGTGTGTGTGTGTGTGTGTGTGTGTGTGTGTGTGTGTGTGTGTGTGTGGGTGTGTGCGCATGCATGCCTGTGTGTGTGTGTGTGTGTGTGTGTGTGGGTGTGTGCGCATGCATGCCTGTGTGTGTGTGTGTGTGTGTGTGTGTGCATGCATGCCTGTGTGTGTGTGTGTGTGTGTGTGTGTGTGTGTGTGTGTGTGTGTGTGTGTGTGTGTGTGGGTGTGTGCGCATGCATGCCTGTGTGTGTGTGTGTGTGTGTGTGTGTGTGTGTGTGTGTGTGTGCTGACGTCTCTGGCTCATGTTGCAGGTTTCAGCCATGGATTTGCGATCTCAGGAGTGATTGGGGCGAAGAAGCCTCAGTTTGATATCTGGGGCACGACAGTGAACATGGCGAGTCGCATGGACTCCACGGGTGTGAGTGGGAAGGTGCAGGTGCCCGCTGATACCCAGGTGGTCCTGTCACGGCGGGGCTTTGTGCTGGAGTACCGGGGAGCCATTTACATTAAGGGCTTCTCGGAGACGCAGGGCAAGATGGATACCTACTTCCTGATGGGGAGAGTGAAGGAGTTGGTGAAGCATCGCTGGACGAGGCGGATGAGTTCCCAGCAGACGCTCTCCGCCTTCGTGTCTGGCCTGGTGCAGCAGAAGAACACGGTGATACCCTCCAGCAACAAGGGTAACTAGTGCCGAGCCCAGCCCCGCCTGGCCCACATCGGCACGGCTCTGCGCCACACATCCTCCTCCAGGGAGCAGGCGCTAATGTGATTGTTGGATAATGTAGTGCAGTGAATTTATAGAGAGATGTAAGTGGTTGCTCAGGTTGAGGAGAGGTTGTGTATCAGCACAGCGGCAGCCTCCGTCCAGCCGGTGTCTTGGCCCCACTGGGGCAGAGCCCAGACACACTCATCGCCGTGAGACCCATGCCTGGCCTGGTCTGCTCGAGGCTCTCACCGCCAGCCCTTGCCCACTGTGGGACGGACAAGCGGCAGTCCCAACTAACCCTAACCCTAACCCAATGAAAACCTAACCAAACCCTACCCCAGCATCATTAGCCTGGCACCAGAGCAACACACAGTAATACAGGACTCAATATTAAATCTGATCTCAGCTGAAATCTGATGCTGTGTGTGGAGGTCATTCCTTTAATTCAGTACCCAATCTGCACAATTTACTCATCATTCCTCCCACATTCACCTCCAGGTTGTTAATATACATCGCAGACAGCCCGCCCAGCGGCACCCATCCCTGTCACACAGAATAGTGAAAGGCCCGGATAGAGTGGATGTGGAGAGGATGTTTCCACTGGTGAGAGAGTCTAGGACCAGAGGTCACAGCCTCGGAATACATGGACATTCCTTTAGGAAGGAGATGAGAAGGAATTTCTTTCTTCAGAGGGTGGTGAATCTGTGGAACTCTTTGCCTCAGAAGGCAGTGGGGGCCGTCAATGAATATTTTTAATGCAGTGATAGATAGATTCTTGAGTGTGGTCTGGTCTGTGGGATCTTCCCAACATCTGCCTTTGGGTAGACAGTGTGTCCTTGGTACATGGTGGCAGTGGTTGGTATTTCAACTACAGTTTAGTTTATTGTCACGTGTACCGAGGTACAGTGAAAGCTTTTGTTGCGTGCTAACCAGTCGGCAGAAAGACAACACATGATTACAATCGACCCATTCACAGTGTTTCGATGCAGGATAAGGGAATAATGTTTAGTGCAAGGTAAAGCCAGCAAAGTCCGATCAAGGATAGTCCGAGGGTCACCAAAGAGGTAGACAGTAGTTCAGCATTGCTCTCCAGTTGTGGTAGGATGATTCAGTTGCCTGAATCTGGAGGTGTGCATTTTCACACTTATGCCCGATGGGGGGATTGGATAATGCTGCTGGCCTCTAAGGTGTAAATGGAGTCAATGGAAGGGAGACGCAAAAAGCTGGAGTAACTTAGTGGGACAGGCAGCACCTCTGGAGAGGAGGAATGGGTGATGTATCGGGTCGAGGCCCTTCTTTAGGGCCAGGGAGGTGGGTTTGTGTGATGGTCTGGGCTGTGTCCACAATTCACTGCAATTTCTTGCGGTCTTGGATGGAGCCTGTTCCCAAATCAAACTGCGGTGCATCCCGCTAAAATGCCAATTTTTGTTTCCTGTGGGATGTGGTTTAGTTTAGTTTAGAGATACAGCGTGGAAACAGGCCCTTTGGCCCACCGAGTCCGTGCTGGCCAGCGATCTCCGCAAATTAACACTAACCCACGCCCACGCATTGGGACAATTCACATTTATACCAAGCCATTAAGCTACAAACCTGTACGTCTTTGGAGGGTGGGAGGATACTGAAGATCTCGGAGAAAGCCCACGCAGGTTATGGGGAGAACATACAGACAGCACCCGTAGCTAGGATAGAACCTGGGTCTCTGGCTGCAAGCGCTGTAAAGGCCCTGTCCCACTATACGAGTTTACCCAAGAGCTCCTCCGAGTTTAAAAAAAAAAATCAAACTCGTGATAAGTACATAGAGTGTATGTCGCGGTACGTCGGAGCTCGGGAAGTCTCTTAGCGGCTCGTAACGCTAACGGCAGGTACTCGGGAAACGCAGTAAGCTCGGGAAGTTTTTGCAACAGTGGAGAGAATGTCCACGAGGGCCCCCTACGAATGGCTATTGCCGCAATTCTCCGAGTTCGAATCAGGGGAGACTCTGGAGAACACGTGAATTACCTCGTACAGTGGGACAGGGGCTTAAGGCAGCAACTCCACTGCTGTGCCACTGTGCTGCCGTGGGTTGTTCCAGCTTCCTCCGTGCACTATGAAAGAAACCCACCTGCGGTCCGGGGGATACTGGCAGTGTGTCCCGCTGTGCTGGCTGATCCACTCTTACCATTTACTGCGCTGAATTCCCCACTCTCCCTCTCTCACACGTACCCTGTTTGCCCCAATGTTATTTTCCAGTTTACTCAATGTTCTCCTGACGTATTGTTCCCCACAACCAACCTGTTCCCTCGGCCAAGTCAGGGCCTCTTAAACCAAGCCCTGCCCCCATTACAAAGAGGAGCCAAAGCCAGAATGTGTTCTGCACAGGAATACCCAGGGTGCAAATGTCAAATACCAGACACCACAGAAACATAGAAACATAGAAAATAGTTGCGGGAGGAGGCCATTCGGCCCTTCAAGCCTGCACCGCCATTCATTGCGATCATGGCTGATCGTCCGCTATCGTCCGCTGAAAGTCTAGATACACTACATCCACTGGCTCCCCTTCATCCATTTTACTTGTCACATCCTCAGAAAATTCCAGAAGATAAGTCAAGCATGATTTCCCTTTCATAAATCCATGTTGACTTGGACTAATCATTTTACTGCTATCCAAATGCCCCATTATTACCTCTTTAATAATTGACTCCAGCATCTTTCCCACCACCGAAGTCAGGCTAACTGGTCTGTAATTCCCCGTTTTCTCTCTCGCTCCTTTCTTGAAAAGTGGGATAACATTAGCTATCCTCCAATCCACAGGAACTGATCCTGAATCTATTGAACATTGGAAAATGATCACCAATGCGTCCACTATTTCTAGAGCACCTCCCTGAGGACCCTGGGATGCAGACCATCAGGCCCAGGGGATTTATCATCCTTCAGTCCCATTAGCCTACCCAATACTATTTCTCGCCTAATGAAAATTTATTTCAGTTCCTCTACCCCCTGAGATCTTCTGCCCTCCAGTACATCTGGGAGATTGTTTGTGTTCTCCTTAGTGAAGACGGATCCGAAGTACCTATTCAACTCTTCTGCCATTTCCTTGTTGCCCATAATAATTTCACCCGTGTCTGCCTTCAAGGGACCCACATTTGACGTTGCTACTCTTTTTCGCTTAGCATATCTAAAGAAGCTTTTACTGTCCTTCTTTATATTCCTTTGCCCCTCTCATCTCATCGCTTTGAGATGAGAGGGCCAAGTTTAAAGGAGGTGTGGTTTTACACAGAGGCTGGTGGGTTCCTGGAGTGGTGCTGGAGGCAGACAATCGTTTATGCGGCCTTCAGACGGCCACATGGATATGCAGGGAATGGAGAGGTAGGGATTATGAGCAGATAGATAAGAATTTATCTTGGCATCATGTATAGTTTAGAGATACAACGCAGAAACAGGCCCTTCGGCCCACTGAGTCCACACTGACCAGCGAGCCCCGCACATTAACACTATCCTACACACGCTAGGGACAGTTTTTACACATACACCCAAGCCAATTAACCTGTAAACCTGTACGTCTTTGGAGTGTGGGAGGAAAACGAATATCTCAGAGAAAACCCACGTGGTCACGGGGAGAACGTACAAACTCCGTGCAGGCAGCATCTGTAGTCGGGATGGAACCCGGGTCTCCGGTGCTGTGAGGCAGTTACTCTACCATTACACCACTGTGCCGCCAATGTTGGGCACATTGTAGGCCAAAGGCCTGTTCCAGTCGGTGTACCCAGATGGTGCCTCCACCAGGACATTGTCTCCTGCACCCAGGTGGAGTTACGTACACTGAGACTGTCCCCAGTCCATGCCTCTCATACACAAACGCTGCCTCAATACCGAATCCAGCATTGAAAAGATGGTGCTTGGCTCCAAAATGTGAATGGGAAGATGGATCTGAGGAGAGGTCTGATGATGAATCATTTATCTGACTCTCTCTCTCAACAGCCCCCCACCCCTTCGACCCGCAAACTCTCCAGTGGTTCTGTTTAATCTCAGACTCCAGCAGCCGCAGTGTTTGTGATTTTCCTTTAATAGTTTCAGCATAAACCATGTTGTAGCAACAGCGGGGGTCAGGTTGCCAGGCACTGTGTTGGCATCTTCTAGAGGGTGGGCAGGATGGTAACCGGGCCTCCCCACAGATACGCCAGGTGGGTGGGCTGGGGTGGCAGGGACTTCATGCATCACTCAGTCTGCTGTCACCTTATGGATCACAGGGGCAAGGCTGGAGAGGTGACCTTTCCTTGGGGTCAATGACCTCTGCCCGCCCTGACCCTGGGCTCAGTGGTGTGGGTGTGGGTGAGGGGGGGTCAGTCATGGGTCATGGGTCATGGCCCCCCACCACTCTCTGACCCTGGGCTCAGTGGGGGATGTGGGTGGGGGATGGGGGGGTCAGTCATGGTCCCCCACCACTCTCTGAGCCTCCAGTGCTCGGCCCATTGCTGTCCAGCTGGGTGAGTTTACTGAGCACTCGGGGATCTGCCAAGAGCTGGAGGCTGAAGCTGTGTCCGTGCAGGTGCGAGAGGAGGGTGACGAGACGGCCATGGATCAGCCCGTAGCCGGCGTAGGCATCCTGACCACAGCGGGTGGCCAGCACGTCCAGCTGGGCTCTGAGTGAGCTCAGGTGCTCCAGCTCATTGTATACCTTCCTCCTGGAGCTGAACAGCTGCTCCAGTGTATGGTGCTGCATCTGCAGCTTCCTCTGCCTCTCCTGCAGCCCGTTGTCCACCTCCAGCCTGCGGTGTTGCTGCTCCTGCAGCTTCTGCCGGCACTGGCCCAGCTCCAGAGATGCCTGGTCCAGCTTCACCGCTATCTCTGCCTTGTCCACCATCGCCAGCCCAATCAATGTGTCACAACGAGATATTTCTCTGCAGGCGCCGACAACCAGGGGGATTGCTGGTGACAGAGGGAGGGACGTTAGAACAGAGAACAGGCCCTTCAGCCCACAATGTCCGTACTATCTGCCCACAGAGAATCTGTGTCCCTCCATTCCCGGCTTATCCGTGCACCTATGCAAAAGCCCCTTCAACACGATCATAGCTGACTCCTGTGGTACTCACCGCAGCCACTCACCAGTGTTGTATTGACGTTTGATGTTATTTTCCAGTTTACTCAATGTTTTCCTGAAGTATTGTTCCCTGTAACCAACCTCACCCAAGTCAGTGCCTCTTAAACCTACGAAACTTTAAACTTTTCCCCTCTCTCCTAAAGGATAGGATTCACTCTGCACGGACTGTCAGCATGGTTTTCGACACGCACGTTGAGTCTTACTAACTTGATCCAGTTTTCTGAGGGGGTGATGAAGGTGATCGATGAGGCTCCTTTAGTTTAGTTTAGAGATACAGCTCGGAAACAGGCCCTTCTGCCCACCAAGTCCGCACCGACCAGAGATCCCCGCACACTCACACTATCCTACACACACAAGGGACAGTTTACACGCATACCAAGTATACAAACCCAAGCCAATTGTGGGAGGAAATCAAAGATCTCGGGGAAAACCCACGAGGTCACGGGGAGAGCGTACAAACTCCGT
This sequence comes from Okamejei kenojei, assembly GCA_035221665.1. Taxonomy (NCBI): domain Eukaryota; kingdom Metazoa; phylum Chordata; class Chondrichthyes; order Rajiformes; family Rajidae; genus Okamejei; species Okamejei kenojei. Next base: position 94,489,838 of record CM069138.1, read on the forward strand.
ACAGACGGCCCCTGTAGTCGGGATCGAACCCACATCGCAGGCGCCGCTGCGCAGCCTTGCCACCGAGGGTAAGATAGTGGATTTTGTCAACATGGATTTTAATAAGGCATTTGATAAAGAACCTATCAGTTGGCTGATCCACATGCATTCACTGTGACTTGGTCGTGTGGATTCAGAACTGGGTTACTGATAGAAGACAGAACTGCAGATGCTGGTTAAGACCCAAAAGGACACAAAGTGCTGGAGTAACTTGGTGGGTCAGGCAGTATCCATGGATAGGTGAAATTTTGGGCTTGAGGCCCTTCTTCATTCAGACCTTTATGTGATAACTATCCCCAAAATGCTCTTCCACTGAAACTGCAGCAACTGGCCAGGCTCGTTTCCCAACTCAAGGTCCAGTTTGTTCCCTTCTGGGGTTGGACTATCCACGTACTGTTTCAAGAAACCCACTTGGATGCACCTCACAATTTCTGCCCCGTCTACGCTTCTAGCTCCGAGCAGGTCCCAGTCAATGTTGGGGAAGTTTCAAGTCACCCACCAACACAACCCTGTTAAAGAAGGAACTGCAGATGCTGGAGAATCGCGGGTACACAAAAGGCTGGAGAAACTCAGCGGGTGCAGCAGCATCTAAGGAGTGAAGGAGATAGGCGACGTTTCGGGTCGAGACCCTTCTTCAGACTGGTCAGGGATCAGGGAAACGAGAGATATAGACGGTGATGTGGAGAGATAAAGAACAATGAATGAAAGATATGCAAAAACGTATCGATGATAAAACGAACAAGCCATTGTAAGCTGTTTGTGGTGTGAAAATGAGAACTAGTGCGACTAGGTGTGGGAGGGAGATAGAGATAGAGGGAATGCCAGGGCCCGAGGCTGAGGGAGAGGTGGGAAGGGGAGGGAGACAAGCAGGGTTAACAGAATTGAGAGAAATTCAATGTTCAAGCCCAAAGGATGCAGACTCCCCAAGCGGAATATGAGGTGCTGTTCCTCCAACTTGCGGTGTTGCTCACTCTGGCCGTGGAGGAGGCCCAGGACCGAGAGGTCGGATATGGAATGGGAGGGGGAGTTGAAGTGCTGAGCCCCGGGAGGTCGGCTTGGTTTATTGCGGGCCTGTCTTCACTCGGGCAGTGACCGTGGAAGCTGTACATAGCAGCTCAAACCCCTCATCCCCCTCACACACACCCCCTCACACACACCCCCAGACCTGATACCCTTCACACCCACCCCCGCCCCACCCCCACCGCACACACCACACCCACCCCCACACACCCCCCACCACCACACCCACCCCCCACCACCCACCTCCGCACACAACCCACCCCCACACACCCCACACCCACCCCCACACCCCCCCACCCCCACACCCACCCTCACCCCCAAACCCCACACACACACCCACCCCCACCTCCCCCACAGCAACCCCCCCAACCTCATCAACCCCACCCCCACCCACACCCACACACATACTAACAACCGCTCCACACCCACCGCAGCGCCCCCACCCTCACTACCCCAACCCCCACAACACATCACCACGCCCATCCCCCACACCCCTACCCCCGCAGCCCCACACACACCCCCCGCCCCCAACCACCCATGCCACACCCAAACCCCCACACACCCCACACCCACCCCCACACCCACATCCACCCCCGCCCCCACCCCCACACACACACCCCCAGACCCTGATACCCTTCACACCTACTCCAAACCCACACCCAACCCCGCCACCACCCCCCACACCACACCCCCACACACACCCCCACCCCCCACAACGACACACCCCCACCCCCCACCCCCACACACAAACATCCCACCCACCCCCACCCCACACACACACCCCACCCCCACACACAAACAACACCCCCCACTCCCACACAAAACCTTCATCCTACACGACCACACCCCCACCCCCACCCCCACACACACCCCCACAACCCACCCGTCACACACAACACCCCCACACCCCCGACCCCCACACACACCGCCCACCCCAGCACTACGACACACCCCCACCACCCCACCCCCACACACACACCCACCCCCACACCCACCTCCACACACACCCCCACACACACCCCCCAAAAACCCCACACAACCCCACACACAACCCACCCCCACACACCCCCCCACCACCCCCACACACACCCACCACCCACCACACCACAAACACCTCCCACCCCCCCACCCCCACACACACAACAACCTACTCCAACCACACCCACCCCCCCACACCCCCACACCATTCACAAAACCCCCACAACACCCACACCCACCACGGCCACCCCACACACACACCCACACACACACCCAACCCCCACACAACTACCCCACACCACCCCAACACACACCCCCACACCCCCACCCACACACACCCCCACACCCACCCCCATACCCCACCCCCACACCACTAAAACCCCCACACAACCCCCACCCACACCACACACCCACACCCAACACAACCCCACACACACCCCTCACCTCCACACAACCCACCCCACACCCACACAACCATCACACCCAGACAACCACCCCCATCCCCGCCCTGACACCCCCCCCCAACCAACCCCCACCCCTGCCCCAACCCCCACATTCACAACACCCCCTCACACACATCCACAACCCACCCCCCACCCCCCACTCCCGCCCCCACCTACACCCCCCCCCACATTCACACACCACCCCTCACACACATCCACACCCACACCCCACCCCCACACACACCCCACCCCCACACCTGAATACCACCTCACACCTCACCCTCACACCTGCCCTCACAACTCTCCCACCCTCACACCCACCCCGCACACCCACACCACACTCAACACACACCCCACACCCACAACCCACCCCCACACCACACATCCCACCCCACGCCCACACTCACTCACACACCACCCCACACCCACCCACCACACTAAAACCCATACTCACACCCACACCCAACACCCCCCATAAAACAACCCACACCCCACACACATCCCTACACACCCCCACCCAAACCCCCACACCCCCACACACCCCCCACCCACACCTCCCACCCACACCCACCACACCCCCACCACACACACACTCCACACCCCCCACACCCACAACTTACCCCCACACACTCACCCCCACACCCACATCACCCACACCCCACTCACCCCCCCCCACACCCACACCTACACTGCAACCCCCACCTCACCCACACCCACACCTAACAACTCACCCCCACCCCCAACACCACACAAACATCCCCACTTACCCCCACACCCACACTACCCCCGAACACACGCACCCCCCCCACACCCCACACCTCACTCAGCCCCAACAACCCACACTCACACCCCAACTCACCCCCCCACACCCCACACCCACACTCACACCCCCCACACCCACACCCACCCTCACCCCCCCCAACACCCGACTCACACCCCTCCCCACCCCCACCCCAACCCCACACCCACACCCCCCCCACTCACAATACCAACCCACCCACGACTCCCCCACACCACACTCCCCCCCCCCAACCCCCACTCCCCCCACCCCTACCCCACACCCCCACACCCGCCCCCCACACTCCCACACCCCCCCCCGCACCCCACATCACACTCACACTCACCCCCACACGCTTATGTTTTATGACAGTTGTCAGAACAATTTCCCTCTTGGGATAAATATTCTATCGTGCCGTGGTGCATCCTGCCGACCCTTAGACCCGTGACCCCCTCCCTCCCTCCCAAACAAGCTACAATCCCCTCGAAACCCATTACCCCATACCTTATTACTGAGAGACACATTTTCCCTCCATCTCTCGGTTCTCTCCCTCAATCCATCTCAATGTTACCACTGACTATATCCCTCCGTTCCCTCCCTTTCTCTCTTCCCTCTCTCTCTCTCTTTCCTTCCCTCTCTCTCTCTCTCTCTCTCCTTCCCTCTCTCTCTCTCCTTCCCTCCCTGCCTCCTCTTGCTTTGCCCTCCTCTCTGTCCCCCTGCTTCCCTG
>CM069138.1:94498822-94505963 GCA_035221665.1 Okamejei kenojei
AGAATGTCAGGGGTGGGGAGAGGAGGAGGGGAGAGAAGACCATTGTGAGACTCTAACCAAGCCAGTGTCTGTGGTTCCACCGCCTCAGGGATGGAGGGGAGGGGAGAGAGAAGAGCAGAATTAGGCAATTCAGCCCATCAAATCTATTCCACCAAGCAACATAGCTGATCTATTTTCCCTTTGATGCCCTTCCTAATCCAAAACCCAATCGATCCCCACTTTCTAACTACCAATGTGTTGGCCTCCAATGCCATCTGTGGCAATGAATTCCAGATTCACCACACTCTGGTTAAAGAAGTTCCTCCTCACCTCCTTTCTAAAAGGAGACTTTAAACTAGAAAGGCTGGGGGGAGGGACTCGGGTAGAGGGGGCTAGTGGTCAGGGTGTGGGGCAAGAGGCAGAGAAGGGAAGCACTCGGATCCAAAATGTAGGCGAGAAAGATGAAAAAGATAATAGACAGAGAATAAGGGATGGTGGGTTTCTAAAATGTGTATATTTTAATGCTAGGAGCATTGTAAGTAAGGTGGATGAACTTAGAGCCTGGATTGACACCGGAAATATGATGTTGTGGCAATCAGTTGAAACATGGTTGCAGGACGTGTGATTGTGAAACTAAATATTCAGGATTATTTGCTTCAGGTGTGATAGAATTGGAGGGACCAGAGGGGGGGGGGGGGGTGTTGCATTGCTTGTCAGAGAAGATATTACAGCAGTGCTTTGGCAGGATAGATTAGAGGGCTCGTCTAGGGAGGCTATTTGGGTGGAACTGTGAGAAGTGGGAACGGGTTTGTAGCAAACACTTTTAGGGTGTATTATAGACCGCCAAATGGGGAGCGAGAATTGGTAAGAGCAAATATGTAAGGAGATAGCAGATATTAGTAGTAAGCACAAGATAGTGATTGTGGGGAGATTTCAATTTTCCAAAAATAACTGGGAAACACATTCTGTAAATGGGCTGGATGGTTTGGAGTTTTGTAAAATGTGTGCAGGATAGTTGTTTGCAGCAGTACATAGAGGTATCGACCAGAGAAGGGGCAGTGCTGGACCTCCTGTTAGGAAATGAGGCCGGTCAGGTGACGGAGGTATGCGTGGTGAGCACTTCGGGACCAGTGATCCAATACCATTAGTTTCAATATATTTATGGAGGAGAGTCAGAAACTGGACCTAGGGTGGAGATTTTTGATTGGAGAAAGGCTAACTTTGAGGAATGCGTAAGGATTTTAAAGGAGTGAATTGGGACACTTTGTTTCATGGGAAGGATGTAGAAGAGAAATGGAGGACATTTTAAAGGGGAAATTGTAAGAGTACAGAATCTTTATGTCCCTGTTAGGTTTGAAAGGAAATAGTAAAAATTGGAAAGAGCCATGGTTTTCAAAGGAAATTGGACACTTTTTCGAAAAAAGAGAGATATCTACAATAATTATAGGAGGCATGGAGATTAAATGAGGTGCTAGAGGAGTATAAAGAATGCAAAAAGAATCTTAAGAAAGAAAATTAGGAAGGCTAAAAGAAGATATGACGTTGCTTTGGCAATGAAAGGGTGAAAGTAAACCCAAAGGGTTTCTACGAGCTATATTAATAGCAAAGGATAACGAGGGATAAAATTGGACCATTAGAGAATCAGAATGGACAGCTATCTGCAGAGCCAAAAGAGATGGGGGAGATATTGAACAATTTCTTTTCCTTCGGTATTCACCAAGGAGAAGGATATTGAACTCTGTGATTAAGGGGAAAAAAGTAGAGTTAGCTATGGTGAAACTATGAGATTCAAAGAGGAGGAAAGTACTGACACTTTTGAAAAATATAAAAGTGGATAAGTCTCCTGTCCTGACAGGATATTCCCTAGGACATTGAGGGAAGTTAGTGTAGAAATAGCAGGAGCTATGACAGAAATATTTCAAATGTCATTAGAAACGGGAATAGTGCCGGAGGATTGGCGTATCTGCGCATGTTGTTCTCATTGTTTAAAAAGAGTTCAAAGAATAAACCTAGCAATTATAGACCTATTAGTTTGACGTCAGTGGTGGGCAAATTAATGGAAAGGATACTTAGAGATAATATATATAAGCATCTGGATAAACAGGGTCTGATCAGGAACAGTCAACATGGATTTGTGCCTGGAAGGTCATGTTTGACAAACCTTCTTGAATTTTTTGAAGCGGTAACTAGGGAAATTGATGAGGGTTAAAGCAGTGGATGTTGTCTATATGGATTTCAGTAAGGCCTTTGACAAGGTTCCCCATGGAAGGTTTGTTTAAGAAGGTTCAATCTTTGGGTGTTAATGGCGCGAGTAGCAAGATGGATTCAACAGTGGCTGAATGGGAGATGTCAGAGAGTAATGGTGGATGGCTGTTTGTCAGGTTGGAAGCCGGTGACCAGTGGGGTGCCTCAGGGATCTGTGTTGGGTCCACTGTTGTTTGTCATGTACATCAATGATCTGGATGATGGGAGTGGAAAATTGGATAAGTAAGTATGCAGATGATACTAAGATAGGTTGTGTTGTGGATAAATGAGTAGATTTTCAAAGTCTATTACAGAGAGATTTGGCCATTTGGAAAAGTGGGCTGAAAGATGGCAGATAGGAGTTTAATGCTGATAAGTGTGAAGTGCTACATCTTGGCAGGACAAATCAAATGGACGTTACATGGTAAATGGTAAGGAAATTGAGGAATGCTGTGGAACAGAAGGGATCTAGGAATAAACTGTTGCATAGTTCCCTGAAGGTGGAATCGCATGTAGATAGGGTGGTAAAAAAGCCCTTTGGTGTGCTTGGCCTTTTATAAATCAGAGCATTGAATATAGGAGTAAGGAAAGTAATGTTAAAATTGTACAAGGCATTGGTAAGACCAATTCTGGTGTATGGTGTACAATTTTGGTCGCCCAGTTATAGGAAGGATGTCAACAAAATAGAGAGAGTACAGAGGAGATTTACTAGAATGTTGCCAGGGTTCCAGCAACTATGTTACAGAGAAAGGTTGAACAAGTTAGGTCTTTATTATTTGGAGCGCAGAAGGTTAAGGGGGGACTTGATTGAGGTCTTTAAAATGATGAAAGGGATAGACCAGAGTTGACGTGGATAATGCTTTTCCCCATTGAGGGTAGGGAAGATTCAAACCAGAGGGCAATGACATGAGAATTAAGGGACAGAAGTTTAAGGGTAAAGTGAGGGGGAACTTCTTTACTCAGAGGGTGGTGGCTGTGTGGAATGAGCTTCCAGCAGAAGTGGTGGAGGCAGGATCGATTTTAACATTTAAGAGTAAAGTGGATAGGTATATGGACGTGAAGGGAATGGAGGGGTATGGTCTGAGTGCAGGTAGATGGGACTAGGGGAAAACAAATGGTCGGCACGGACTGGAAGGGCCGAGAGGGCCTGTCTCCGTGCTGTAATTGTTATATGGTTATATGGTTATATGGTACGGACTGGAAGGGCCGAGAGGGCCTGTTTCCGTGCTGTAATTGTTATATGGTTATATGGTTAAAGGTACATCCTTTCATTCTGAGGCTGCGCTCTCTGGTTCTTGACTCTCCCGCTACTGGGAACATCCATTCCACGTTTACTCCATCTGAGCCTTTCAGAAGTGAGGGGAGGATAGGATGAGTGAGGGCAGGGGAGGTGAGGGGAGGAGATGAGGGACACTGACCATGCCTGATGTATGTCCCACTGCACGAGCAGAGCAGAGGAGAGCAGGGTGTACAAGGTGCCTGTGTTCTTCCAACACGGTGGATGACAGGACAGTCCGGCATCTTCCCATCCTTCCCTTCCCGAGAAACGTGCTGCGTCCCAGCCTCGCGTCAACATCCACCTCCCTTCTGTCATCTCCGCCACATCTGGGGCAGAAGGTTTCCGTAACCCAACCGCACACTGCCTCAAGAGGTCTCCCTCTCTTATTGTGTGTCCCTGGGAGCTGGAAATGCCAGAGTCATCTGGATAGACAAGGCACTCAGATGAGGACACACTGAATGCAGGTAAATGGGACCAGTGTAGATGGGAGAGTGGGTGATAATGGAGGTGATGGGCTGAAGGGCCAGGACTGTGCTGCCCCACTCTGTCCCTGTTGCCACACAGATATCTACATAAAACTAACGGACTCTGGCTTTGATCAGTGCTGGAAGTTTAGCTAATGCTATGACTATTTGTTGCCACTATTCCTCCAATGTGTTTGTGTGGGATGGGACCCAGCTGTGGGGTGTCCCGTGGCGACTTGGTTCCCCAGTAATGAGGCTACATATATCTGTCTCTTCACCACAACATCCGTTCCCAGCTGTACTCATATGTTCCAGGATGAACAATGTTTACTACGGAGACTCCGGAGACTGCAGGTGCTGGAATCCGCAGGCAGGAACGTGAGCAACTGAGAAAGCGTGTAAAGGCATGGCAGATGGAATTTAACATAGACAAGCATAAGATGGTGTTAAACCCAGGCCAGGACTTACACGGGCAATGCCAGGGCCCTGGAGAGTATTGTAGAGCAGACAGACAGAGGTGTAGGGACATAGTTCCCTGGCAGTGGTGACACAGGTGGACGGGGGTGAGGAAGGCGTTTGGCCGCTTGCCTTCATTGAGTTCAGGTGTTGGGGCATTGTGTGATGTCGATGAGACCACACTTGGAGCAGGGAGCAGTTCTGAGCTTCCAGCAATGGGAAGGATGTGTTTGTGCTGGAACTGGTGCAGAAGAGATTCACCAGGATGTTACCTGGGCTGGAGGGCTGGAGTTATAAGGAGAAACTGGATAGGTTGGGAATCTTTCTTCCTGCAGCATTGGAGGCTGCAGGGTGAGCATAAAGAGCTATATAAAATTACAAAGGCACTGAGGTAATCACAGGGGAGTCTAAAACTAGAGGGTATAGGTTTAAGGTGAGAGGAAAAAGTTTGAAAGGAGAACTTAGGGGCAACTTATACACAAAGGGTGTTGAGTACATAAAACCTGCTGCCAGAGAAAGTGGCAGTCACCCAGCACAGAAGTGGGCTCCTGAGTCTAATGTCCATGCTGACCAAGATGCCCCATCTAAACTGGTTCCATTTGTTTGTGTCCGGTCCATATCCCTCAAACCTTTCCCTATCCAGAGGATGTACCTGGCCAAATGTCATTCAAATGTTATAATGCCCGCCTGAACAACCTCCTCTGGCAGCCCACTCCATACACCCAGCACCATCTGTGTGAAAAACGTGGCCCTCAGGTTCCTTTTACATCTTTCCACTCTCACCTGAAAACCTTCATGTGGTTCTTGATACCCCATATTCTGGGTAAAAAGACTGTGCATTCACGATATACATCTCCTCATGATCTTATACAGCTCTATAAGATGTGTCGGAAAGAACTGCAGATGCTGGTTCAAATCAAAAGTAGACACAAAATGCTGGAGTAACTCAGCGGGACAGGCAGCATCTCTGGAGAGAAGGTACGGGCGACGTTTTGGGTCGAGAACCTTCTTCAGACTGATGGCAGGACTGAGAGGAGGTGTGTCAGCGAAAAACAATCAACAAGGCTGCGCTGGTCTGCCGATGTAGAGAAGTTGATTCTGGAACAAAAAGATAAGTAGATGAGGTTGGAAAGAGGTTGCAAGTGAACCTCTGCCTCACTGAAAACTGTCGGGGGGTGGGTTGAGGGGGGAGGTAAAGGGGCAAGTGCAGGGGAAAGTACCCAGGGAGTGGGTGGTTTGGGTGTGAAGGGTCGCGTTGACCAGGGAGTTTCGGAGGGAACAGTCTCTGCTGAAAGCAGAAAGGGTGGAAATGGGATGTATGCGGCCAGTAGTGGGATGTTGGGCAGTAGTAGTTGGAAGTGGCGAAAATGTTGGAAGATTATATGCTTTATCCATGTGGTGGAAGTGAGGACAAGGGGGACTCTGTCCTAGTTACGAGTGGGGGGGAGGGGGAGCAAGAGCGGAGCTGCAGGTTTTGATGGGGACCCCTAGTGGAGCCTCATCATAATGAAGAGGGGAACTCATGTTCCTAAAGAATGAGGGACATCTCCGATACCCTGGGTGTGGAAACCCCATCTGGGTGCAGACTGCAGCGTGATGGGGGAATGAATTGGAGTAGGGGATAGAGTCTTTACAAGAAGCAGGGTGGGAAGAATGTAGGTCAAGATAGCTGTGGGGCGTCAGTAGGTTGTAATAGATGTCGTTGAGTAATGGTGGATGGCTGTTTGTCAGGTTGGAAAGCCGGTGGGTGGTGACCAGTGGGGTGCCTCAGGGATCTGGGTTGGGTTCCACTGTGGTTTGTCAGGTACATCATGATCTGGATGATGGGGTGGAAAATTGAGATAAGTAAGTATGCTGTTGATACTAAGTTAGGTGGTTATTGTGGATAATGAAGTAGATTATAAAAGTCTTCAGTAGAGATTTGGGCCATTTGGAAAAGTGGGCTGAAAGATGGCAGATGGAGTTTTAATGCTGATAAGTGTGAAGTGCTACAATCTTGGCAGGAATAAATGAAAATAGGGACGTACTGGTAAATGGTAGGGAATTGAGGAATGCGGTGGAACAGAGGGATTAGTAATAAACTGTGCATAGTTTCCCTGAGGTGGGAATCCATGTAGAAGGGTGGTAAAGAAAAGCCTTGGTGTGCTGGCCTTTATAATCAGTGCATTCGAATATTGGAGTAGGAGAAGTAATGTTAAATTGTACAAGGCATTGGTAAGACCTATTCTGCGAGTATGGTTGTACATTTGGTTGCCTAGTTATAGGGAAGATGTCAAACAAAATAGAGAGAGTACAAGAGGAGATTTACTAGGAATGTTGCCAGGAGTTCCTGCAACTTTGTTACAGAGAAGTTGAACAAGTTAGGTCTTTATTTTTGGAGCGCAGAAGGTTAAGGGGGGACTTGATTGAGGTCTTTAAATGAGTGGATAGGGAGAGAATGAGGGGTAGGGGGTGTTGAGTGTACCAGGGAGGGGTAGGGAAGAAATTCATTACAAGAGGGCAGGTAAGGAGAATGAAGGGACAGAAGTGTTGGGGGATATCGTGAGGGGGAGCATCTTGACTCAGTGGGTGGTGGCGGGGTGTGGTTGGTGATGCCGGCAGAGGTGGGGGCTGGGCAGGAGCGAGGTGGAATCAGGGTTAAGGTAAGTGGTGTGGGTGATGGGACGGGAAGGGTATGGTGCGGGGTATGTGTACTGAGTGAGGTAGATGGGAATAGGGA
>CM069138.1:94506463-94564129 GCA_035221665.1 Okamejei kenojei
CCCTTTCAGCCCCCCTCTCTCTTCCCCTCCTCCCCCACCCATCCTCTCCTCCTCATCTCCCCCCCTCCCATCCTGTATCTTTCCTTCTGTCTGCCTCTCTCACTGTCTCTCTCCATTCTCTCTACTGTCATCACTCTCTACCCCCCTCCCTATATAGACTCGCTGCGAGTTGGGGGCTATGCGTAGTGGATTGAGCGGATATGGGGTATAAGGATCTAAGTAATAAATATTAATATAATATCAAGGGGTAGTTGAGTGTGGTGGTGGTGGTTAGAGTGTGTGGAAACAGTCATGTTGCCCCACACTCCAACCCCTGCAATCACCCCGATGGGGGAAACAGACCCAACTGGTCTGCTATTTAGTCTAGTATACTTTTAAAATCTGTGTGTGTGTGTGTGATGTGTGTGTGTGTGTGTGTTTGTGGGTGTATGTCTCATTTCGATTTTTTTTCAGATAAGATTTTTGGCCTTTGATTCCTTGGTCCGCCAAAACCACACGCAAAAACTCCTAGATTTTTTCCATTTCGCTGTCTTCATTGACAGCTTAGATCGGACCCGCTGTGTGTGTGTGGAGGGGGGGGGGGGGGGGGGGTGTCATCTCCCCTGAATTCCATAGAGCTGCCGACAGCTTTCGTGCATGAGACACGGACGCTGCATTTCCAGAACATTCTGAACGCATGACGCATGGTTGCATTTCGCTCTCTCTGTCTCTCCCCTTCTCTTTCTCCCCATCTCTCTCTCTCCCCTCTTTCTCTTCTCCCCCCCTCTCACTCTCTCTCTCTCCCCCCTTCTTCTCCCTCTCTTCCTCCATCCATCTCTCCTCCTTCTCTCGCCCACCCCTCTGTCCTCCCCCTCCTCCCTCCCATTTTTTACTTTTTTGCTAGAACATTTGCACTTTTTACATTCACTTATGCACTCCTCATTACATTTAGACATTTGTATGTGCACGTTTAAATAAAATCCTTCCCCCCCCCCCCCCCATAAATGATTCAAATGTTAAAAAAAAAAAACAAACCAGCTCTCACCACATAGTCACATTGATGGTATGCTGTCACATTGACTATGCTCACAGGTTTCCAAGCGGAATAGATTCAATTTACTAATCTGCCTTTGCCCTGCCCCAGCCCCCCTCCCCTCCCCCCAGCCTGTCAAAGGGCGTGATCAGTGTGTGGGAATAGAGAAAGAGGATTGGGGGTGTTAGGGAGTGGGGAATAGATGGACTGGCCCTACCCTCCTCCTTCCCACTCTACCTCCCCAACTCTTTCCCCTCTCTACCCAACCCTTACGCCATCCCACCTCCCACACCACCAAACTCCCTTCCTCCCCCTACCCCACTCTTCCCCCAGCCCCCTTTCTCCCCTCTCTCTCTCCTCCCATCTCTCTCACCCTCCTCCCCCACCTCTCCCCCTCACCCACCCACCCTCTCCTCCTCCCCCTCTCCCTCTGTCTCTTGCCCTATCTCTGCCCCTTTCTTTGTCTCTCCCCCATTCTTCTCTCTGCTCCTCACTCTCTACCCCCTCTCTCTCCCCCCATCCATCTCGCCCTCCCCTCTCCCCTTCTCTCCCTCCCCTCGCCCGCTCTCCCTAACTCCTCTCTCCCTCCCCCCTTCTCTCTCTCCTCCACGTCTCTCTCCCTCTAACCACTCTCTCTCTCCCCTGCACTCCCTAAACCCTCCCCTCCACCCTCCCCTACCCCCTTCCTTCCTTCCCCCCCTCCTTCTTCCACCCACCTCTCCCCATCCCTTCTCACACCATATCCCCTTCCCTCACCCCCCCTCGCCCCCCTCTCTCTCCCCTCTCCCCCACCCATTCCCTCTCCTACTAATCTCCCCCCCCCCTCCCCTCCTGTCTTCTTTCCCTTCTGTCTGCCTCTCTCACTGTCTCTCTCCATTCTCTCTCTGTCCTCCACTCTCTACCCCCCCTCTCCCCTTCTAGACACGCTGCGAGTTGGGGGGCTAATGCGTCAGTGGATAGAGCGGATATGGGGTAAAAAGGATCTAAATTAATAATATTAATATATATCAGGGGGGTTGTTAGTGTGGTGGTGGTGGTTAGTGTTGTGTGGACAACCGCATGTTGCCCACACTCCCCCCCCTCAAACACACGTTGGGGAACAGACCAAATGGTCTGCACTTAGGTCTAGTATACTTTTTAAACTGTGTGTGTGTGTGTTGTGTGTGTGTGTGTGAGTGGTTTGTGGGTGTATGTCACATTCGATTTTTTTTTCAGATAAGATTTTGGACCCTTTGCTTCTTGGTCCGCCAAAACCACACGCAAAAACTTCCCAGATTTTTTGCCATTTCGGCTGTCTTCATTGGGACAGCTTTGATCGACCGATGTGTTGTGGGAGGGGGGGGGGGGGGTGTCATCTCCCCCCTTGAATTCCATAGAGCTGCCGACAGCTATTCGAAGCATGAGACACGGACGCTGGCATTTCCAGAAACATTCTGAAGCTGACGCATGGTTGCATTTCGCTCATCTCTGTCTCTCCCCTTCTCTTTCTCCCATCTCTCTCTTCCCTTTTCTCTCTCCCCCCTCTCACTCTCATCTCTCTACCCCCTCTCTCTCTCCCTCTCTCTCCTCCATCCATCTCTCCTCCTTCCTCTAGTCACACCCCTCTGTCCTCCAAACCCTCCTCACTCCACCCTCCCTACCCACCCTCCCCCCCACTTCCTTCCCCCCTCTCCTCCCCTCCCATCACTCTCACCACCACTCCCTCTCCTCCTTCCCTCCACCCCTCTGTCTCTTACCCTTCTGTCTCTGCCCCTTTCTCACTGTCTCTCTCCATTCTCTCTCTGCCATCACTCTCTACCCCCTCCCCCCCCCCCCCCCCACCAGGATGGGCCTGCGAGTTGGGGCTATGCATCAGTGGATAGGGCGGTTATGGGGTAAACGGAGCAAATTAATAATATTAATATATCAAGGGGTTAGTTAGCGTGTGGGCGGGGGTAGTTCGTGTGTGTGTGATGCCGCATGCCGCTCCCCCCCCCTCCACAACCACATGTTGGGGGAACAGACCCAATGGGTCTGCACTTGGTCAAGTATACTTTTATACTGTGTGTGTGTGTGTGTGTGTGTGTGTGTGTGTGTGTGTTTGTGGGGGTATGTCCATTCCTTTTTCCCCAGGCTCTCCTTCTCCTCTCTCCTCTCTACCCGACACAGGGATCATCGTCTGTCTTCTTCTCCCCCCCCCCCGGCCCGGCTCTGTCACGCTGCTTGTCCCCCTGCTGCTTTTCACCTCAGATTGCTCTGTGCCTCACTGGCGGCTCGCAGGCTCACTCGGGACCACGCCCGCCCGCCCACTCCCCTCACCCGGTACTCGGGGTCTGAAGCGTTCGGGAAATCGGTTCTCTGGACACTCAGGAGTTAACCGGCCGGCGCCGAGGATGCGAGGCCATGGAGCTGAGGCTGACTCTGACGCCGACGGCTGCTGGGTGGCCCTACCCCTCTCCTCCCCGCCTTTTTCACCCCTCCCTTCTCCCACTCCCCCTCTCCCCCATCCCATCCTCTCCCCTCTTCTCTCTCTCTCTTCTTCCCCCGCCCTGTCTCTCTCCACCCTTCCTCACCAACCCCCTGCCGTCCCCCATCATACTCCCCTCTCAAACCCCCTTCGCCCACTCATGCCCCCCTCCCACCCCTCCCTACCCCTTCCTCCACCCCTGGAGATTTTTACAATTTCGGTCTCAATTTAACTTATGAGTTCAGAGAGTCCACTCCTTGGTCAATTTATTTCCCCAGATTTTGAAATAAAAAAAAAATTGTTCACAAAACAAAAATTTTTAAATATAAACGCACTCACCAGCTGCTGATGACATCTCACAATGCCACCAATCCAGGCCAACCTGCTCTCCAGGCCGCCCTGCCCCCCCCACCCCCCCCCACGCGCCCCCCCCCCCCCACGCTGTGGATTAAAGGCCCACAGACACAGAAAGATCAAGGGGAAAGTTCTGCAGATGCAGAACAAAGATTTGAAACAGTTTAAAAATGAGGGAGGCCTGTGAAGGCCAAAATGAGCAGTGCCCCCCCCTAGCCCTTGCGAGTTCTCGGCTATGGGTGAGTGCTGGAAATAAAGGGAACAGGGAACGAACTTTCTCTGCCATTGATTGTAAGTTCATTATTTTGGAGGAGGGAGGGAGAACGAGAAGCCGAGGGCAGGGCCCAGCACGGTTTTGTCTCCCCCCCCCCCCCCCCCCCCCCCCCGGGTTTGCAGCCGGTGCGGGGACGCTCACTAGCCCCCCCAGCATCGCCGCACTACGGGGACGATGCCGAGAGAGTCAGAGACGAGACAGAGAGGAGACAGAGAGAGAGGGTGAGATTAGAGAGAGACAGAGGGATATAGAGAGACAGGGGCAGGGATAGAGAGAGACAGAGGAGAGAGGACAGGCAGACAGACAGACAGAGACATGGAGAGAAACAGAGACAGAGGAGAGACAGGGAGACAGAAAAGAAGACAGAAAGAAAGAGAGCAGAGAGACAGAGACATATATAGAGACAGAGGGAGGGAGAGAGAGATAGATAGAGGACACTGACACACAGAGCGCCGCCGGAATACCCGAACCCCCCCCCCCCCCCACCACAAAAAACATGCAGGCAGAGAGAAAGACACAGAGGAGAGAGACAGACTATAGAGAGGACAGATACAGAGAGAGAGACAGACAGACAGACAGAGTATAAAAAAGTCTCATCTATTAAATAGTCATTCTATGAGTATATGTCTCATTTGATGTGTGTTGTATGTGTGTCTGTATTATTTGTAAATCTCCCTATGCCACCCACTCTCAGAGATGCCAACCCTAAATTTAGTTCTCAGTAACATTTAACCCATTTGTCCGTAACCAAATGGGGTTAAATGCATTTCTCTCCGTAACATAATCACCTGGGGTTGTTGCCGGGGGCTATGCGCCTGCGCATGGTGCAGATCAGCGGGGCTTGCGGCGGGCGGGTGCGGCACATGCGCACTTGGCAAGGTTGCGGCGGGTCTGCGCCTTTTGCGCACTGGGTGGGGGTGGGGGGGAGGCCCGTGATGGGGCTGCCGCGAGCGGCCGGCTGGATGGCGGCAAGAAAGTGCCGCTGATCGCGCGGGCCGGCGCCGCCCGGGCTCTGGGCCGGGCGTGGCGTGGCTCGAAATGGCGCCAGGCCCGCAATACCCTCCCCACTGCGCACGCGCGGGCCACTGGGGCCCGGCAACCCCCCCCACTGCGCGCACGCGCGGCCCACTGGGGGGGCCCGGCAACCCTCCCCCACTGCGCAGCAGGGGGGTGGGGTGAAGCGCGGACACTAGGGCCCGGCAAAGTTCCGCTGATCGCGCGGGCCGGCAAAAACCGGGGACACATGGCGCCGGTGTTCACCGACGGGAGGAACACCGGCGCGGGCGCGGTGTTCCGTAACAGCATTGTTTGGCTGCCGGAACACCGTAAAAAGTTTATTTCGCCGGGATAATATACGGCGAAATCAGGGACACTTGGCATCTCTGCACTCTCCCTATTCCAACCCCCCACCCCCACTATTAATTATAATATAAAATTATATAACATAAGAAAATTATAAACATTCTTATAATTTACTAATAAATTAGTAACTTCTTTACTAAGTTTGTTTGTAAAACTTTTTACATATTCTGATTCACATTTTTCCCCTACACACCATAATCAGGTTCATGCTATATTTCATCTCACCAGAGAGGAGTGCTCCGATCGCTGGCCTGGTGACTTTGACATCACGGGGCTGTGGTCAGCGGAGCTTTCAGCTGCAGGCGCGGCGTGGACTTACCATCTGGTGTCTGGGATCCCTTGCCGAAGAGCTCCGACCCCCAGCCTATAACATCCCGAAGCCGCGGTCTCCGGTAAGAAAGCACCGATTCGGGCACCCCAAGCCGTGGAGTGTGTTTGACTGTCCTGATGTCGGAGTTTGGATCGTCCCAACGAGAGGAATGCAGTGGTGGATGTTTGTGTTACATTTTATTGTGTATTGTATTTTCTTTTTCAGTGTATCGCTGCTGGCAAATTCATTTCACTGCCCCTTCGGGTGCATGTGATGAATAACATTGACTTTATATTTCACAACTTATTGATGAATCATGTTTTTAAAAAATTTTTCATGGTTTTTAAAAAAAGGCAAAAAAAGGTTCTCACGCACAGCCTTTTTCCAGGATTTCCAGTGATGATGTTACAATGGCCACAGTCCAGGGGCCACACTTAGAATAAAGGGGAGGCCATTTAAGACTGAGGTGAGAAAAAACCTTTTCACCCAGAGAGTTGTGAATTTGCGGAATTCCCTGCCACAGAGGGCAGTGGGTGCCAAATCACTGGATGGATTTAAGAGAGTTAGATAGAGCTCTAGGGGGCTAGTGGAATCAAGGGATATGGGGAGAAGAACGGGGCCCAAAGGGTTCCGCTTGGTCTAGTATACTATTAAAAGTCTTGACTTGTTTGTCTTGTCTGTCTGTCTGTCTGTCTGTCTGTCTGTGATCTCAGGCGCTATGCCAAAACGGTACACAATAGCGCAAATTATTTTGCAGAATCTTACTCAGCTTTTTGTTTCGTATCAAGTTTCTTCACATTTGATGTTATATTTTACAATTCATGGATATTTCAAGGTTTAAAAAAGCCCTTTAACAAGATTTTACTGTTAAAAGCATACCTGCCAGCTTCCAACAAACTTCGATACAAAGTTGCAATACTCTGTGCTTCCACCAACATTTCACCTGAATGGGATATCACAGTCCTCCACCTGACATTTGCAACAATGTTGCCATCATACAACAATTACTCCTGCTCCTGGCAGGACAGGAGGGGGAGGGTGAATTGGTATTCCAATTGGGGAAGTGCAATTGGAATTTTTCTTAAAGTCCAGCGCAGGAAGGGCAGGGGAATGCTGGAATTTTACATATCGCAACGGGTTGAGTTGGGGGACACACCTCCCTTGGGAGTTACGGGTTAGTGGAGCAATATTGTGCTGGGGAACGGGTTGCATTGGGGTACCAGGCCTCCCCTGTGACAGAGACCCAACAGGTCCCACTTGGTCTAGTATCTATATTACTAATAGTCTGATCTTGACCGGTTTTGGCTCGCTGTGCTTTGATTTCCGAGAGAACGCCATCACCTACGGCCGTCATTTTTGGCCAGCTCGCACAGAGCCCCCCCTCCGCCTTCCTGGACCAGAGGATTTTTCCCATCGATGAAAAATCAGAGAGATATTAATGTTTTTAACAAATTCCCCAGTCACTCTGCTGCCCCTGCTGGAGGGAGGGGGAGGGGACTTTCTCAACCAGGAAGTGGTGTTTTTTTGTGCCTCACTCAGTCTCTGCTCTCTGAGCTCTGAGGCCAATGGACACATGTCTACTAATCTGTAAGTGCCCTTATGTGATTTGAAATGAAAATATATGGTTGGTTTGAAGTAAAAAGACACTGCCTGAAAATGGGTGGCTTGGGTGCTTTGCTTGAAGTGAAAGGCACTACTGCAAATGGATTGGCTTGTGGTGCTTTGGCTAACTTGCGTTTTTTTTATTTTGCACTTGTTATTGATTTTAGATACAAATTGCTACACTTACGGCTGTGATTTTTGCCATCTTACTCAGTCCCCTCCACTCAGCAGGTGCAGGATTATCTTACCCTATCCATGAAAAATAAAAGTGTTATTAGTGTTTAAAAATGTAGAGCATTGTCTCTCTTGTCATGAAGGCCACACCTTTTCCGGAGGGAGGGGGAGGGGTTATAAAACCTGGAATTGTGGGTGTGGCTCAGTCTCTGCAATGATGGGGGAAGGGGGTGGTCACGACTCTATCTGAGCTGTATGAATAAGCTGAACACACTGAATGTCTACTGAACTGTGTATTTGGTGTTTTGTGCGATTTTATGGCGGTTTTATTTCACCCTGCTTGAAATGGTATGAAACTTCATTTGAATGTGGTGACCTTGCACCTTGCATGAAACTGCATTTGAATGTGGTGGCGTTGCACCCAGTATGAAAATAGTCATGAAACTGCACTAATTGAATTATTGGTGGCCTTGCACCTGCTTGAAGTGGTGATGAAACATGCACTTGAATTCTTTGGCCTTGCACCCTGCTTGAAGTGGTATGAAACTGCCCTTGAATTCGGTGCCCTTGCCCCCTGCTTGAAGTGGTAGGAAACTGCACTTGAATTTGGTGGCCTTTGCACCCTTCTCCAAAGTGGTAAGAAACTGCATTTGAATTTGGTGGCCTTGCACCCTGCTTGAAATGGTAGGAAAATGGATTTGTATTTGGTGTCCTTGGCACCCTGCTTGGATGGATTTCAGGAATAGGGGGGGGGCAATGCCCCCAAACTGCCAGCCACCTGCCATGAGTGAGCTGACAGCCTATCAGGCTTGAGGGACTGAGCTGCCACCCCAAGAACCCATACCAGTGCTCCAGAAAGCCCCCCCACTGGCCACCAATATTGGGATTGGTGGAGAGGTGGAATATTGCGTTGGAGGACCAGCCCTCCCGTGTGAACATGGGACCCCCACTTAGTCTCTAGTATACTACTAAACTCTCATCTTGTTTGTTTCTATCTATCTATGCGCGTGTGTGCATCCATGTGATCCCGGAAGTACGCCAAAACAGTACACTATAGCGCTAAAATTATTGCACCACCTTACTCACCATTGTCCTGTAGTCGCTTCTGTGTCAAGTTTCGTTCAGATGGATGTTACATTTTACAAGTTATTAACATTTAAAAATATACAAAACCCCACTTTGAGAACAATAACTGTTGTGGCAGTTGATGCGAGATTCTGGCACTTTGCAGCTATGGTGTTCCCAATGGAAGGTAGACAAAAGTGCTGGAGAAACTCAGCGGGTGCAGCAGCATCTATGGAGCGAAGGAAATAGGCTAAGTTTCAGGCCAAAACCCTTCTTCAACCCTTCGTCACAATGGGATCTCACCAGTCCTCCAATCACAATGGGATGTCATTTACATACGCTGCCGTGAACAGCCCTCCACCTACAATGGGATCTCAGCTGCCAATCAACAGTGCTGGGGTGAGCTCCACCCAGTGCAATGAGAGATTTCTTACATTGTTGTTCGTACATGGATGCGCACTGGGAAATAGATCAGCATAAACAAAAGTTGCGGGCTATGGGTGAGTGCTGGAATATTGCGCTGGGGGAACGGGTTGCATTGAGGGAACGGGTGAGAGGTGGAAATGGGTTGCGTTGGGGGAACGGGTGAGTGGTGGATTATTGCTTTGGGGGAACGGGGCCCAACGGGTCCCACTTGGTCTAGTATTCAATAAAAATAATACTCAAGGAAATAAATAAGCAGTGAGCATGATAGGCCTTGGCAACTTACTACAGCAGCAAAATGGGAACTACTGGGAAATAGATCAGCATGAACAAATGTACTCTAATCTCACCGTATGCAGCTGTTGTTGACACCTCAGTGATATTGGATCCACAGTTACAAAGTGAAACACCATCCGCACCAATGCAGCCCATTGTTAGTCATACTCATCTCCTCCATCAGTCTGAATAAGTGTCGACCCAAAATGTCGCTATTACCTTTGTTCCATAGATGCTGCCTCACTCGCTGAGTTTCTCCAGCATTATTGTCTACAAGCAAAATATGAGGTGCTGTTCCACCAATTTCCGCTGGACCTCACTCTGACAATGGAGGAGGTCCAGGGCAGAAAGGTCAGATTGGGAATGAGGGGGAGTTAAAGTGCTGAGCATCCAGGAGATCAGGTAGGTTAAGGTGGACTGAGCGGAGGTGTTCAGCGAAACGATCGGCAAGCCTGCGCTTGGTCTCACCGATGCACGGGAGTTAACACCTGGAACAGCATATACAGTAGATGAGGTTGGAGGAGGTGCAAGTGAACCCCTGCCTCACCTGAAAAGACTGTCGGGGCCCTTGGATGGAGTCCAGGGGGGAGGTAAAGGGACAGGTGTTGCATCTCCTGTAGTTGCAGGGGAAAAGTACCTGGAGAGGGGGTGGTTTGGGTTGGGAGGGACGAGTTGACCAGGAGTTGCGGAGGGAACGGTCTCTGCGGAAAGCAGAAAGGGGTGGAGATGGGAAGATGTGGCCAGTGGTGGGATCCCATTGGAGGTGGCGAAAATGTTGGAGCATTGTACGCTGCATTTGACGGTTGATAGGGTGGAAGGTGAAGACATGGGGGACTCTGTCCTTGTAACGAATGGGGGGGAAACTATGGTCACCCCAGCCTCAAGTTAAAGTGAGCTGCACCATGCAGATGATAAATGCTCAGATGCTGAGCTCCACGTCATTATCAACACATTCACAGAAGGAGAGAAACAGAGAAAATAGGTGCAGGAGGAGGCCATTCAGCATTTCGAGCCTGCACCGCCATTCAATATGAGCATGGCTGATCATCCAACTCAGTATCCCGTACCTTCCTTCTCTCCATACCCCCTGATCCCTTTAGCCACAAGGGCCACATCTAACTCCCTCTTAAATATAGCCAATGAACTGGCCTCAACTACCTTCTGTGGCAGACAATTCCACAGATTCACCACTCTCTGTGTGAAAAATGTTTTTCTCATCTCGGTCCTAAAATACTTCCCCCTTATCCTTAAACTGTGACCCCTTGTTCTGGATTTCCCCAACATCGGGAACAATCTTCCTGCATCTAGCCTGTCCAACCCCTTAAGAATGTTGTAAGTTTCTATAAGATCGCCCCTCAACCTTCAAAATTCTAGCGAGTACAAGCCAAGTCTATCCAGTCTTTCTTCAAATGAAAGTCCTGACATCCCAGGAATCAGTCTGGTGAACCTTCTCTGTACTCCCTCTATGGCAAGAATGTCCTTTCCTCAGATTAGGAGACCAAAACTGTACGCAATACTCCAGGTGTGGTCTCACCAAGACCCTGTACAACTGCAGTAGAACCTCCCTGCTCCTATACTCAAATCCTTTTGCTTTGAATGCTAACATGCATGATGTGAAATGAATGGAGGGGAAGTGATGATGTTTCAGCCCAGTCCTTCCTCTGGACTGGAGTAGACGGAGGACAGCCAGCAAAGGACGTGAAAGCGGTGGGGCAGGAGCTGGCGTGTGACAGGTGGATCCAGTGTGCATTGGTGGATGGAATCAGATGGGGGTGAGTTGGTGGAGATAACAAGCAAGGCTGGGATGTGTTTGGTAGGTGAGATGATGGAATCTGATAGGAAAGGAAGATGGGACTTCCGGTAGGCGGCAGAGTATGGTGGCTGATTAGACAGAGAGCTCCGTACAGTCGGATACATAAACCTCCCCTAAATTCAAAGTAAGCAAGTATTTAAGTTTTAATGAGTACAGTGTAAGCAAGTATTTAAGTTTTAATGGGTACTTTTAATGAGTGGGGGAGTCAAAACAAAGAGCAGAAAGTTGCAAGAAAAGATGTAGAAAAGCAAGAAACAGAAGGTCAGGCCGAAGCGACACAGACAAAGCCAAAAACAAACAGGCTGGTGGAGATGATGCAACAGAGGCCCTCCATGAAGGATTAAAAAGCATAAGTACACAACTCAGCAACTTGAGAAGAGAATTAAAATCGGACTTCACATCATTCAAAGACGACTTCAAGCGGGATATGAGAGAAGAGCTGGCTGAATTTAAACATGAAATGAATCTTCAGATGGCAGCGAATGCACAAGCAATACAAGACCAAAATAAAACGGAAGAAGCCACCATCCGAATGGAGGAGCTGGAAACATGGAGTGTCGCTGCAAACACCATACTCCAAGAAACACTGAAAGACCAGAAGTTACTTGTCGACAAATTGAATGATCTGGAGTCCGGATCCCGAAGAAATAATCTGCGGATATACGGTGTGCCAGAGGGTGCAGAAGGTAGCTCAGTACCTCAGTTTGTAGAAAAACTGCTCAGAAGTGAAATGTCAATCCTTGAAATGACAGATTTACAGATTCAACGAGCACACAGATCCTGAAATGACAGATTTACAGATTCAACGAGCACACAGATCCCTGGCACAGAAACCAAGCCCCAGTTCCCCTCCAAGATCCATAATTGTCCACTTTCTCCAGTTTAAAGTTAAAGAGATGGTTCTCAAATAGGCATGGCAAAAGAAGATCCAATTTGGAGAACGAATGCTGTCTTTTGACCATGAATATACTACTAGTAGAACAACGCAAGACATACAAACATATCAAATGCTTCTTAAAAGAGGAAGGAATCCGCTTTCAGACACCCTTTACCAAGATACGTATTCACTGGGAGAGCGGACACCAAACCTACAACAACGCAAGGGAAGCCGTGCGAGAGCTACAACGGAGAGGATATAAAGTGGAAGGGCTGCGGGGAGACACGGACATGCCGCCTCTGCATGAACAACTCCACCAAACGGCGCGGTGGCAACTCGTCGAGAGACACGGAGAATCAGAGACAGTCAGACGGGCATGGGAGCACCTTCAAGTATTCCAACAAAAGACTCATGCTTGAACTGAGGTATGATTATGAAGGTACGCAGACATGGATAACACAATGGCTTCTGCCACAATATGTTAGAATAATGAGTTCTTATGGAATCCTAAGTTTATAAATATGTGTATAGATATTTATATTCATGGACAAATCTGTTTATAAGCCTGGCTCTAAAAATATCACCAAGCATCACAGACCTCATGTGAGTGTAATTAATGTTGATTTAATACAACTTTCTGTATTAGATTAGCGAAATATTAGAGCTAGAATGAATGGAGGGACCCATAGAGGGTTACCCCCCTTATCTAGGAGAGGGGCCCTTTCTTAGTGTTAGGCTTCCCCCCCTCAATTTACAAAGGGATTCTGGATCTATGGAGGAGAGAGAATACCCTTTTTTGGGAGTCCATATATGTTTTGATGTTTTGTTTCGTTTTGCCAGGTAAAACACCTTTGTTTGTTCATATGTTTTGGTTTGTCGTTCAGAATGGTTCTGGTGTTGAGTTGAGGGGATACAGTGAAATCAATCACACTAAAGTGTAATGATGCAATGTCAAGGACTTAAGCTGATGTCTCTAAATGTTAATGGTTTGGATAATCCAATTAAGAGGGCTAAAGTCATGACTAAATTGAAAAAAGTGAAGATGCATATTATTTTCTTACAAAAAACCCATTTATCGTGACAAGAGCATGAGAAGCTGAAAAGATTTGGATATAAAAACACATATTATAGCTCACATACTTGTAGTCATAAAAGAGGAGTGGCAATCTTGATATCATACTCAGTTAAATTCTAAATGTTTAAAGAAATAAAAGACAATGGAGGTATATCATAGTAAAGGGCAAAGTTGATAATAATATCCTGACACTGGTGAATATCTATGCGCCCCCAGTAGTGATAAACATTTTTTCAAATCCCTATTTGATATTATTGCAATGGAAGCAGAAGGAATTTGTATATGTGGGGGGGATCTGAATGTTGTACTGAATCACAGGCTTGATACGACAAGTAAAAAGAAGAATAAGAACCAGTTAACAAAACTACTAAACACTACCTGTGAAGAATTTGGGTTTCTTGATGTCTGGCGGAATTTTCACCCTATAGAAAGAGACTATACACATTACTCAATACCGCACTCAGTTTACTCCAGAATAGACTATTTCTTAATGCAGAAAGAAGATTGTTATAGGGCAACGGATTGCAGAATTGGTGTGGCAGATGTATCAAACCATAATGCCATATACTTAACAATTCAAATGGACAGTAGAAGAAAAAACACAGTGTGGCGATTAAATGTTGGAATACTGAATGATAAAACAACTGTTAATGATATTCAATTGGAAATCAAAACTTATCTAGAGGAGAATGATAATGGGGAGGTGGACCCATCCATACTATGGGACTCATTGAAGGCTGTAATACGAGGTAGGTTAATAGCGAGGCCAGAATGAAAACATATAATAGTTGATAACAGACCTGAAGGATTTAGAACAGAAGTACAAAAATAATAAGGACCAGAGAACTTATAAGCAAATAGAAGATTTGAGGGGACAAATGGATGGAATATTGGGTCAAGAGGTGGAGAAAAAAGCAAGATTTGTAAAACAGGCACATTATGAGCTTGGCCCTAAATCCACTAAAATACTTGCCCGAAGGCTACGCAAACAACAGGCTGACAACACCATACACAAAATTAAGGATCCCTGTACACAGAATTTGAAGAGTAATCCAAAATAAATAGAATATATCTTCCAGGAATATTATAAAGAATTATATACACAAACATCTACAGTAGATGGGGAATCAATGAGGACTTGTTTTAAGTACAATAGATCTGCCCTGTATTGGAGAGACACAAAATAAAATAATCACAGCAGAAATATCACTGGAGGTGATAGAGAAGACAATTGGTAGGATGAAATCAAACAAGGCCCCAGACAGCGACGGTTTCCCTATAGAATGGTATAAAATATTTCGGAATGAGCTGAACCCACTTCTTCTGAGAACCGTTAACTGGATTATCAAAGAAGGCAAGACACCCCCGTCATGGAAAGAGGCAATTATAACATTAATCCCCAAAGAGAACAAAGACAAGGAAAACTGTACCAACTACAGACCGATATCAATTCTAAATGTGGACTATAAATTATATTCTTCAATTATCTCCAAACGATTTGAAAAGTTCATGCCAGATTTAATTGATGGAGTCCAGACTGGTTTTATAATAGGCAGACACAGGACAGCATTAGACGAACCCTACATATAATACACAAGATTCAAAAGGAAAGTACGCCTGCTGTCCTGATAAGTCTAGACGCGGAAAAGGCTTTTGATAAAGTTAATTGGGAATTCTTATATCAAACACTAGAAAGATTTGGCTTTGGTTTTAGTGTGGCTAGCACTAACTATGCTAAATGTAGATGTAGTTTCTTCTTTCTTTTCACATTTTATTAATTTTCTATTTTTTTACTTTTTGTATTTCTTACCTAATAATTATATTAAGCTTGAATTTATTTACAAATATTATTTGTGGAGGTGTCCATGAGGAGAATTTATATGAATTAGATTTACAACTCGTCTGTCCAGTGTTCGGGTGGAAGGTCGGGTCTACGGTGCTGACCTATCTGCTCTTTTATAGACCACCCTAAAAAGCAAGATGCAAGACGTAAATGGAAAAAACGGGGGTCAAGGAATTACGTTTTGTAGTTGGAATGTCAAGGGAGTTAATGAGCCAATCAAGAGAAGTATTAGCACACTTAAAATCACTCAAAGCAGATATAACGTTCCTTCAAGAGACTCACCTTAAAAAAGACGCACAACATAGATTGAAAGCAAAATGGATCGCTGAAACATATCACTCTTCATTTTCCCATAAGGCCAGAGGTGTCGCAATTTTAATTCGTAAAGGTATATCTTTTAAACACATATCAATTATAGCGGACATCAATGGTGGATATATTATACTAGTGGGTGAATTATATAAAACAAAAGTGATTTCTCTCAATGTTTATGGACCAAATTTTGATAATCCAATGTTTTTTTAAGAATATAATACTATTCCGGAGCTCACACAACATAATTTGATAATTGGTGGAGATTTAAATTGTACATTAGATTCCTATCTCGATAGATCAACAAGACAAAGAAAAGCAAAATCCAAATCAAGTGAATTATTAAACTCATATATTAATACCACCAATATCAAGGATGTTTGGAGAATTGAAAATCCATCCGGAAGGGAATACTCATTTTACTCTTCAGTACATAAAACTTATTCAAGGATAGACTACTTTTTAGTAGATTCTAAACTCATCCCATTTACTTATAATTCGAAATATCATAATATTATAATTTCGGATCATGCTCCTTTAACATTCATGATCAAACTAAGTGGTATGACTGATAAGCAGACACAATGGAGACTTAATCCTCAAATTGTAAATGATAAAGCATGCTATGAATATCTTATCAAACAGAAAAATATGTTTTTTGAGACAAATGACTGCCCTGAAATTTCTGCTTCCCTTCTTTGGGAAACATTTAAAGCATTTATGCGAGGAGCGTTAATCTCCGCACAAGCCTTTCGTAATAAAGAGAACCGCGTCAAACAACTGGTATTGGAAATGGAAATAAGGCAATTAGATATGGAAAATCATATTCCATATCATATATCATTCCTCGATCCCCCCACAGAGGGATCTAGGAATAACTGTGCATAGTTCCCTGAAGGTGGAATCGCATGTAGATAGGGTGGTAAAGAAAGCCTTTGGTGTGCTGGCCTTTATAAATCAGAGCATTGAATATAGGAGTAGGGAAGTAATGTTAAAATTGTACAAGGCATTGGTAAGACCAATTCTGGAGTATGGTGTACAATTTTGGTCGCCTAATTATAAGAAGGATGTCAACAAAATAGAGAGAGTACAGAGGAGATTTACTAGAATGTTGCCAGGGTTCCAGCAACTATGTTACAGAGAAAGGTTGAACAAGTTAGGTCTTTATTCTTTGGAGCGCAGAAGGTTAAGGGGGGACTTGATTGAGGTCTTTAAAATGATGAAAGGGATAGACAGAGTTGACGTGGATAAGCTTTTCCCATTGAGGGTAGGGAAGATTCAAACAAGAGGGCATGACATGAGAATTAAGGGACAGAAGTTTAGGGGTAACGTGAGGGGGAACTTCTTTACTCAGAGGGTGGTGGCTGTGTGGAATGAGCTTCCAGCAGAAGTGGTGGAGGCAGGATCGATTTTAACATTTAAAAGTAAAGTGGATAGGTATATGGACGTGAAGGGAATGGAGGGGTATGGTCTGAGTGCAGGTAGATGGGACTAGGGGAAAACAAATGGTCGGCACGGACTGGAAGGGCCGAGAGGGCCTGTTTCCGTGCTGTAATTGTTATATGGTTATATGGTTATAAAATGCAATCGCGCCTTCTATAATAAACCATATAAACCATATAACAATTACAGCACAGAAGACCCGAACTTGTTCAAACCTTTCTCTGTAACATCGTTGCTGGAACCCTGGCAACATTCTAGTAAATCTCCTCTGTACTCTCTCTATTTTGTTGACATCTTTCCTATAACTAGGCGACCAAAACTGTACACCCATACTCCAGAATTGGTCTTACCAATGCCTTGTACAATTTTAACATTACTTCCCTACTCCTATATTCAATGCTCTGATTTATAAAGGCCAGCACACCAAAGGCTTTCTTTACCACCCTATCTACATGTGATTCCACCTTCAGGGAACTATGCACAGTTATTCCTAGATCCCTCTGTTCCACAGCATTCCTCAATTCCCTACCATTTACCATGTACGTCCTATTTTGATTTGTCCTGCCAAGATGTAGCACTTCGCACTTAACAGCATTAAACTCCATCTGCCATCTTTCAGCCCACTTTTCCAAATGGCCCAAATCTCTCTGTAGACTTTGAAAATCTACTTCATTATCCACAACACCACCTATCTTAGTATCATCTGCATACTTACTTATCCAATTTTCCACCCCATCATCCAGATCATTGATGTACATGACAAACAACAGTGGACCCAACACAGATCCCTGAGGCACCCCACTGGTCACCGGCTTCCAACCTGACAAACAGCCATCCACCATTACTCTCTGACATCTCCCATTCAGCCACTGTTGAATCCATCTTGCTACTCCGCCATTAACACCCAAAGATTGAACCTTCTTAACCAACCTTCCATGGGGAACCTTGTCAAAGGCCTTACTGAAATCCATATAGACTACATCCACTGCTTTACCCTCATCAATTTCCCTAGTTACCGCTTCAAAAAATTCAAGAAGGTTTGTCAAACATGACCTTCCAGGCACAAATCCATGTTGACGGTTCCTGATCAGACCCTGTTTATCCAGATGCTTATATATATTATCTCTAAGTATCCTTTCCATTAATTTGCCCACCACTGACGTCAAACTAATAGGTCTATAATTGCTAGGTTTATTCTTTGAACCCTTTTTAAATAATGGAACAACATGCGCAGTACGCCAATCCTCCGGCACTATTCCCGTTTCTAATGACATTTGAAATATTTCTGTCATAGCTCTTGCTATTTCTACACTAACTTCCCTCAATGTCCTAGGGAATATCCTGTCAGGACCTGGAGACTTATCCACTTTTATATTTTTCAAAAGTGTCAGTACTTCCTCCTCTTTGAATCTCATAGTTTCCATAGCTACTCTACTTTTTCCCCTTAACTCACCGAGTTCAATATCCTTCTCCTTGGTGAATACCGAAGAAAAGAAATTGTTCAATATCTCCCCCATCTCTTTTGGCTCTGCAGATAGCTGTCCATTCTGGTTGGTCCAATTTTATCCCTCGTTATCCTTTTGCTATTAATATAGCTGTAGAAACCCTTTGGGTTTACTTTCACCTTTCTTGCCAAAGCAACCTCATATCTTCTTTTAGCCTTCCTAATTTCTTTCTTAAGATTCTTTTATACATAATAAAATTGCTGTACTCAAACCAAATATACTCAGACCAATTTATAAAATTTTATCAAAAGACTCAACAGGTACACTTTGAATTTGGAGATAAACCACAAAAATTACTTGCACGCCAACTCCGGAAACAGGAAGGGGAAAAAACAATATATAAAATTAAATCAGATACGGGAGAAATATTAACACTACCCAAGGATATTAATGACAGATTCTCTCAATACTATCAAACACTTTATTCAACCAAAACGGCAGGGGGTTCTGAAGGAATGGAATTATTCTTACAGAATTGTAACCTTACTGGTTTAGATTTGAAAGAGAGGGAATTATTAGGGGCCGAAATATCAGTAAAAGATATTGAGGAATCTATTAATTCTTTAAAAAATGGAAAGGCCGCTGGACCAGATGGTTTCAATAGTGAATTTTATTAAAAAATTCATGACTTCATCTCGCCACGCCTACAGACATTATATACTCAAGCATTCATGCAACAGAAACTCCCAGAAACTTTAAATGAATCAACTATAATACTTATTCCAAAAAACGGATAAGGACCCTGAAGATCCAGGTTCATATAGAGCAATTGCTCTATTAAACATCGATCAGAAAATTTGTACATGGGTTAAGCTTTTATATACCATTTCAACAGCCAGAATAATGACAAATCAAATGTTATCAAAAAAAATTGATTTATCTAAAGGTTGTAGACAAGGATGCCCGTTATCACCGTTACTATTCGCCCTTGTTATAGAACCACTAGCAGAAAGAATTCGAGCTCATCCAGAAATATATGGGTATAATACTAAAAATACAGTTAATAAAATTTCTCTATATGCAGATGATGTATTACTATATATTACAAATCCAGAAATTAGTATCCCTAACCTGTTAAATCTTATAACTCAATTTGGTTTATTCTCGGGATATAGAATCAACTGGAAGAAGAGTGAGATTATGCCAATAATGGAACCTCATTTATATATATTGCAACAATCACCTTTTAAAATAGTGAATGAAAAATTCAAACACTTAGGAATCTATGGACCAAGAAATATACTCCTTTATTTAAATCAAATTTTGTGCCTTTACTTAATAAATTGGATAAGAATATTCAATATTGGAAAACGCTTCCTATTTCAATGCTCGGTAAAATTAATGCAATTAAAATGATTTTCCTTCCTCAACTTCTATATCTCTTCTAATCAATTCCAATATACCTCCCTAAAAATGTATTTTAAAAAATTGTCTATTGTAACAAGTTTTATTTGGAATTATAAGAATCACAGAATAAGTAAAAAACACTTATGTAGATCTAAGACGAATGGAGGATTAGTCTTACCAAATTTCTTATTTTATTTCTGGGCAGTCAATGTCAAAAACTTAAATTTCTGGTTGGAAGATATGGATCAACAACCAGACTGGTTAAAGATGGAAAAGGAGGATTGTCTGCCATTTGAAATTGGTCCGATTTTCTTATCCCCTACAAAATTGAACAAAAAGATCTATAGTGAAAATCCAATAATACATAGCGGTATTCGAATTTGGAAACAAATAAAAAAGACATTAAAATTGGATAATTGGGGGTTACACAAAAAGCTGGAGAAACTCAGCGGGTGCAGCAGCATCTAAGGAGCGAAGGAGATAGGCGACGTTTCGGGTCGAGACCCTTCTTCAGACTGGTCAGGGATCAGGGAAACGAGAGATATAGACGGTGATATGGAGAGATAAAGAACAATGAATGAAAGATATGCAAAAAAGTATCGATGATAACGTGAGGGGGAACTTCTTTACTCAGAGGGTGGTGGCTGTGTGGAATCAGCTTCCAGCAGAAGTGGTGGAGGCAGGATCGATTTTAACATTTAAGAGTAAAGTGGATAGGTATATGGACGTGAAGGGAATGGAATGGGTATGGTCTGAGTGCAGGTAGATGGGACTAGGGGAAAACAAATGGTCGGCACGGACTGGAAGGGCCGAGAAGGCCTGTTTCCGTGCTGTAATTGTTATATGGTTATATGGTTATATGATAAGCTGTTTGTGGTGTGAAAATGAGAAGCTAGTGCGACTAGGGTGGGGAGGAGATAGAGATAGAGGGAATGCCAGGGCCCGAGGGCTGAGGGAGAGGTGGGAAGGGGAGGAGACAGCAAGGGTTAACAGAATTGAGAAAATTCAATGTTCAAGCCCAAAGGATGCAGACTCCAAGCGGAATATGAGGTGCTGTTCCTCCAACTTGCGGTGTTGCTCACTCTGGCCGTGGAGGAGGCCCAGGACCGAGAGGTCGGATACGGAATGGGAGGGGGAGTTGAAGTGCTGAGCCACCGGGAGGTCGGGTTGGTTTTTGCGG
Source organism: Okamejei kenojei (assembly GCA_035221665.1). Classification (NCBI taxonomy): domain Eukaryota; kingdom Metazoa; phylum Chordata; class Chondrichthyes; order Rajiformes; family Rajidae; genus Okamejei; species Okamejei kenojei. The sequence goes on from CM069138.1 coordinate 94,527,157, forward strand.
ACCGAGCGGAGGTGTTCGGCGAAACGATCACCAAGCCTCCGCTTGGTCTCACCGATATAGATCATCTGGTATCTGGAGCAGCGGATGCAGTAGATGAGGTTGGAGGAGGTGCAGGTGAACCTCCTGCACCTCCTGATAAATTGGATAATTTATCACTTTCGCTCCCTATTGCAAATAACCCTTCATTTAAGCCTTTGGTAGTGGATAAAGGCTTTACACAATGGAAAAACTATGGAATTAAAAAGATGGGACATCTTTATAGAAAAGGTGTGTTCCTCTCGTTTCTGGAGGTACAACAGAATTATGGATTACATTCAAATAATTTTTTTAGATATTTACAATTGAAAGATTATGTTAAATCACATACACAAGAATACAGAATTAGAGAGCCAGAGATTCTAGATGAATGTTTGAATAAACATCCCAACACAATCAAATTAATATCATATATTTATAATATTCTGTTAGATAGCGAGAATCCGTCGACGGAATCACATAGACAAGCATGGGAAAATTCAACCCATAACGAAAGATATTTGGGATGAAAGTCTACAACATATACATCAATGTTCGTTAAACGCTAGACATTCTTTAATACAATTTAAAATATTACACAGATTGCATTATTCTAAAACAAAATTAAATAGAATTTTTCCTAATATCTCTCCTATCTGCGATAAATGTCAATACTCTGATGCTAATTTAACCCATACCTTTGTAAACTACATAAAAATTAAAACATTCTGGGTGGATATTTTTTAATTATTTCCATAGTGGTTAATATTCAACTGGATCCCGATCCTAAATTAATAATATTGGGCATATCTGAACAATACCTAAAACTGACAATAAACCAAAGAAATTTCCTGGATTATAGTATAATAACTGGGAAAAAACTAATAAAATTTTGGAAAAACCCTGCATCCCCTACAATTAAAATGTGGATTATGGAGATGTCGGAGACCTTAAATCTGGAAAAAATTAGATTTGTCTTAATTGACAAACCTGAATTATTTATTAGAATATGGTCGCCGTTCATAGATTATTTGAACGGGTAGAAAGGACCAGCGCTGAGGCTCGACGGAAGCTTGAACCCAGGACTAGACGAATAGTTTTGTTTTCTTACCTATGGACCTATCTCCTAAGTTGTATTATGGATAGTTTATTGTATGTTTAAGTGTCTTTTTTTCTTTCTCTTTATTTTTCTATCTATTAAAAAAATAATAATAATTAGAGTCAATGTTAATATGTAACCGATAAATGTAGCCTCCTGCTACATTGGTAGTGGAGTCCTTGGAATCCTGAATATTTAATATGTAACCGTTTAACAAAGTTTGTAATGGTTTGGACTAGGATATGTACATGCCTCTAATAAACGTTAACTACAAAAAAAAGAAAGATTTGGCTTTACCGAAGAGTCAATTCAAGATATTAAAGCAATTTACCAGCAACCTACTGCAAGAGTAAAGGTGAATGGGTCCTTAACTGAGAAATTTGTGTTAGGAAGAGGAACGAGACAGGGATGTTGTCTTAGCCCTACCCTGTTTGCTATATATATAGCTATATATATATATATCTCTCTATCTCTATACACACACACACACACACACATACACACACACAGTGGCTTGCAAAAGTATTCATACCCCTTGAACCTTTCCACATTTTGTCACATTACACCCACAAACGTAAATGTTTTTTATTGGGATTTTATGTGATAGACCAACACAAAGTGGTGCACAATTGTGAAGTGGAAGGAAAATGATACATGGTTTTCAATTTTTTTTTTTACAAATAAAAAACTGAAAAGTGTGGCGTGCAAAAGTATTCAGCCCCCTTTACTCTGATACCCCTAAATAAAATCCAGTGCATCCAATTGCTTCAGAAGTCACCTAATTAATAAATAGAGTCCACATGTGTGTAATCTAATCTCAGTATAAATACAGCTGTTCTGTGAAGGCCTCTGAGAACATTAGTGAACAAACAGCATCATGAAGCCCAAGGATCACACCACACCAGACAGGTCAGGGATAAAGTTGTGGAGAAGTTTAAAGCAGGGTTAGGTTATAAAAAAAATATCCCAAGCTTTGAACATCTCACGGAGCACTGTTCAATCCATCATCCGAAAATGGAAAGAGTATGGCACAACTGCAAACCTACCAAGACATGGCCGTCCACCTAAACTGACAGGCCGGGCAAGGAGATCATTGATCAGAAAAGCAGCCAAGTGGTCCATGGTAACTCTGGAGGAGCTGCAGAGATCCACAGCTCAGGTGGGAGAATCTGTCCACAGGACAACTATTAGTTGTGCACTCCACAAATCGGGCCTTTATGGAAGAGTGGCAAGATGAAAGCCATTGTTGAAACAAAGCCATAAGAAGTCCCATTTGCAGTTTGCCACAAGCCATGTGGGGGACACAGCAAACATGTGGAGGAAGGTGCTCTGGTCTGATGAGACCAAAATTGAGGTTTGTGGCCTAAATGCAAAACGCTATGTGTGGCGGAAAACTAACACTGCACATCAACCTGAACACACCATCCCCACCGTGAAACATGGTGGTGACAGCATCATGCTGTGGGGATGCTTTTCTTCAGCAGGGACAGGGAAGCTGGTCAGAGTTGATGGGAAGATGGATGGAGCCAAATGCAGGGCAATCTTGGAAGAAAATCTGTTAGAGTCTGCAAAAGCCTTGAGACTGGGGTGGAGGTTCACCTTCCAGCAGGACAACGACCCTAAACATACAGCCAGAGCTACAATGGAATGGTTTAGATCAAAGCATATTCATGTATTAGAATGGCCCAGTCAGTCCAGACCTAAATCCAATTGAGAATCTCTGGCAAGACTTGAAAATTGCTGTTCACAGACACTCTCCATCCAATCTGACTGAGCTTGAGCTATTTTGCAAAGAAGAATGGGCAAAAATGTCAGTCTCTAGATGTGCAAAGCTGGTAGAGACATACCCCAAAAGACTTGCAGCTGTAATTGCAGCGAAAGGTGGTTCTACAATGTATTGACTCAGGGGGGCTGAATACTTTTGCACGCCACACTTTTCAGTTTTTTATTTGTAATAAAATTTGGAAACCATGTATCATTTTCCGTCCACTTCACAATTTTGCACCACTTTGTGTTGGTCTATCACATAAAATCCCAATAAAATACATTTACGTTTGTCGTTGTAACGTGACAAAATGTGGAAAATTTCAAGGGGTATGAATACTTTTGCAAGCCACTGTATATATTGAACCATTGGCTCAAGCGATTCGTCAAGATAAGGAACTGAGGGGAGTAACTATAAGAGACAGAGAACTTAAAATTGGCCTTTTTGCAGATGATGTATCTCACGGAAGTAAACACCTCCTTTCCAAGGATGATGGATATCATAGATAAATTTATTTTTTATGCAGGATATAAAGTGAATATTTCAAAAACTCAAATCCTCCTATTTAATTGTCCTCCTCCAGAAGAAATCAAACAAAATTATAATATTAAATGGGATTCAAAATCAATCAAATACCTAGGGGTACATATAACAAAAAATATATCAATGTTGTATGGGGCCAATTATAATCGCATCAACCAAAACATAAGAATGGATATAGAAAGATGGTCCACCTACCCAATGGATTTTAGTAGTAGGATAAATGTGGTGAAAATGAATATTTTGTCAAGGCTATTGTACTTGTTTCAATCTCTGCCAATAGAGGTACCATTAAAACAATTCACGGAATGGGATAAATTAATATCTAGATTTATTTGGGGAGGAAAGAAGGCCAGAATTCGATACACTACACTACAATTGGCAAAGGACAAAGGTGGAATGGCACTTCCGAATTTTAGGATATATTTCTATGCAGCCCAACTTTGACCACTAATTAATTGGTGTGAGGACAGCTATATAGCTAGGTGGAAAGAGATTGAGACATATATCCCTGACTTCCACATCCAAACACTTTTGGGAGAAAAAGCGCTTCCTGGACACAACAGGACATAATCGATCCAATAACGATATTTACTTTAAAAACCTGGTTCACGCTTACCAGACAACTTAAACTGAATAAACGACAAAAAGTTTTAAGATGGATAGCTTTGGATAATGAATTTAAACCAGGGATGTATACTCAACATTTAAAGAGTGAATGAAGAAAGGAATGACTGCATTTTGTACTGTTATTGAAAATGGAGACTAAGAAGTTTTCAAGATTTGAAGGATAGATTTGCACTTCGGAACCAAGACTTGTTTAGATACCTCCAACTGAAAGATTATTACAATAAAAAGGTAAAAAGGGAGGCACTAGAAGAAAAGAATCCAGTGATAGAAGTGATAGTTAGTGCGTATCATCAAAAAAAAAAAGGATTATTTCTAAACTTTATCATAGTTTAATGGAATGTCAAGCTAAAACTACATTTTATGTAAAATGTAAGTGGGAAAAGGAATTGAACATTACGATCTCAGAAGAAGAATGCCATCATATGTGTGTAACACTACAGACATCCACCAATTCACAAAATTGGAGAGAATTTAATTGGAAAAATTTGATTTGTTTCTTTATTACGCCTAACATAAAAAGCAAGCAAATTCTAAGGCAGCAACCATGCTGGAGGCAATGTGGCCAAACAGACGCAAACCATGCACATATCTTCTGGAGTTTCCCAAAAATAGAACCATTTTGGGACAGAGTGAATTCAGAATTAACGGAGGTATTAGGTTATATAGTCTGCAAGAAGTGTTCCATTTTATACCTGGGTAATATAAATACAGTGGTGCTGAAGGAAGACCATTACTTGGTTAAAATCCTACTCACAGCTGGCAGAAAGGCCATTACAAGAAACTGGCTCGCAGCGGATACACGCAGACTTAAGACAATGGTTAGACATTGTACAGGAAATATTTGTCATGGAGAAAATGACATATTCTCTAAGAGTGAAAGAAGACGAGTTTAACAGAAAATGGGAAAATGGATTAGGTATAGAAATAAAGACATCAACACTGTATAATTTTATAGACAATGATGTAAGTTATTGGAAAATGTTTTAATATGAAAATAGTTCTGTATACTGCATCATTAATTGTAAACTGAACCCCCCGCTACACTCTTGTACATTTCATTGTAATGTATGTTTCGTTGTTTTATGTGTTTTTTTTGTGTATACATAAAAGCAATAAAAACTAAAGTAAAAAAAAGAAAGGAAGATGGAGTATGGGACCGAATAATGGAGGTGGATGGGCAGATTGGAACAGGAGAGGTTTGATAGGAGTGTTTGGAGTGATGCAATGGGTGGGGAAGAAGTTGGGCGAGAGGGGGCAAGCTGTTGTGCACAACAAGGGTATGAATGGGATCTGAGTGGATAGAGGGATAGAGGTGACCTGAAATTCGAGAATTCCGTGTTTATGCCATTGTTGCAGTCTAATAAGGCAGAATATGACGTTGATCCTCTAGTTTGCGTCCGGCCTCGCCTCTTCTGTGGAGACCAACAGACACGTCAGCGTGGGAATGGGGAGGGAAATTACACAGACTTTGGTTAATTGAGGTAAAAAGTATTTGAAGGTCACAAGCTAAAATATCATACAGAATGCAGTGCACTGAGCAGTAGTGAACCTCGCCCGACTCCGAGCGTCTGAGATTTAAACAACCTGTAGCAAGGCATTGGAAAGTAACCACCAATGCAGTCTCCACAAATCCTGCAAATTCATTGATGGACATGCAAACTAAAGTCACTTTCCCCTCCCAGACTAATTACACTCAAGCTTTGCAGACTCAAGTTACACTCAATCAGCTTTGGAGAATCAAGACACTGAAATGTTGGAATCTGGAACAACAAATAATGTGGTATTGGTTTATTATTGTCATGTACAGTTATACAGGAAAAATCTTTGTTTTATATGCTATCCAGGCCAATCATTCATACATGAGTATATCAGGTAGTGCAAAAGAGAAAATAAACTGAGTGCAGGATATGGTGCTACAGCTAAAGATAGTGCAGACAAAAGTAAAGTGCAAGGACTGAACTGAGGTAGATTGTGAGATGGGGAATACATCCTTAGCAAATGAGAGGTCCTTTCACTGTCTGATAACAGGTGAGAAGAAAATGTTCTTGAATCTGGTGGCACACACTTTCAAGCTTTTATTTCTTCTGTCTGAAGGAAGAGGGAATGACTGCGCTCTGAATGCTCCTTGATAGTGTTGGTTACTTTCCCCAGGAAGAGTGATATAGATGGAGGCTTTGGGTGGAGATTGGTTTGTATGACGGAGTGGGCTACCTTCATAACTCTGCAATATCTTGTGGTCTTGGGCACAGCAATTGCTAAACCAAGCTGTGATGCATTCCAATAGGATGTTTTCTATATTGGATCCATAGAAATGAGTGTCTTTGGACACATGCCGAATTTCCCCGAGTTCTCTGAGGAAGTAGAGGCATTGGTGTGCCCTTAGCCATAACTTGAATGTGAAACATGAAGCTCTTGACCATATCTACATCAGCATCTTTGATGCAGATGTGTACTAGGGCATGTACTTCTGAAACGATGACCAGTCCTTCATTTCGCTGACATTGAAGGAAAGGATATTGTCTTGACACTATGCTCCTTCCTATAATCTACCACTATGGTGGTAGCGCCTGAAAACTTGTAAATGGGGTTAAAGCAGAATCTGGCCACAGTCATAAGTGCATAGTTAGGGGCTGAGAAGAGAGAAGAGAGTCTTGTGGATCACCAGTGTTGAGAATTGTTATGGAGAATGTTTTGTGAAGTCAGCATCTTGACCTGCGGCAATGATGCTCGATCCGTTCAGTTCCTCCAGCAGATTGTTTGTTGCTCAGTTAGTTTATTGGGTATACCCAATTTCTACTGATGACCCTTTATTCCAATATGCTGGCATAGGGCTGAGAGAGGAGACTCATGGATATGCTGAGAATCCTTGGAAGAACAGCAACATGCCCAACCCTGGAAATCGCTGATCCACAACAGTGTTTGGGATGACAGGAGAACCTCAAGTCCACAGTGTGGGAGCACATAAAAGCCCAGCATGAACACAGTGAGACCAGTTCATAATCTCCCCACACCCACCCTCTCAGGCACCTCCTACCCTTTGTATGGAAGCATGTGGTTCTCACTGCGGCCTCAGCACTCAACAAAGAAGAATGGATTTAGAGTGGAAGGTTCAAAGGGACTGCTTATGGATCAGAAGATCCTTAAATTGCATTGTTAACTTTTTCTTTTACTCAACTAATCGCAAATTCTTAGTGAATTTTGAAATATTTCTTTAAATGTTTTTATTGTTTGTCTCCTATCAAACATTTTAATCTATCTTCCCAATCTCTTGTACAGTTACATGAGCTCACTAATGTTACCGATCACTAATCTATCTTCCCAATCTCTTGTACAGTTACATGAACTCACTAATGACGTTACCGATACTATACTCTGTAAAGGTGGCTCACAAACAGAAAACCTTCTGCACAGGATGTGAACTTACCTTAAGTACTGTAGCTCTGGGGTAAGTGGATTGTATTGTATATTCAAGGAAGAACACCCGACAAAAAAACCCCCAGAAAGTACTGGAAGATTCTTTGGAGAAAAACAAAACCAAAGTTTCAGCTCAATGACTTTTCACCAGAACAGACTTGAATTAGGGGGAATGAGCCTGGAAATGAAGAGGAAAGCAAACAACAATACCCCCAATTTCATCAGTTCAAATTGAAGTACTTGCATTTAGCATATCTGAAGTGCATTTTCAAAGCCTACCTTTGTCAGCCCAGAATACATCACCCTCCAAGTCAGTCCCTTTGACACGTTTCATCAGCACCGATTCCAAACCACTGATCAGTTTCTGCTCGTCTCTGATTGATGGTAATAGATCAGTGAAGGTTGATTGTGCAAATCACTAAAACGTGCACCACGTAAATGTTCATGTTTATTTGTCCTGCGCTCATGCCAAACATTAAATGACATTTATTAGCTCCTTAGTTCCAGTGAATGTAACACACAGCCGGTGGAGAGGGTGCTTCAGAATCATCACCCCGTTCTTACTTGATGTTTTTCAGCAGCACGGTCCGTGCGTTAACAACTGCTTTGAAGGCATCTTCACTCCCCGGTGCAAGGCACTTGTCTGGGTGAAGGAGCATCGCCAGCTTTCGGTACGCCTTGTTTACCTCATCCCTGCAAATGTTGAGCAATGTCAGGGTCCATCATCGCAAATAACTAATTACTCAGCTCTGACAGGACATTCGGCTCTGACATACTAACTCTTCCATTATTTCCCACGCAAATGATCTACAGCAATGGCTCATTTCAGCAGAGGTACAACTCCAGAAATGTTCCTGTTAGGCACTCTGATTGATCAAACATTCCCAGATTAAGGAAGCACAGAGTCTGTACGGAGTTTGTTCGTAGTCTGTACGGAGTTTGTACAGGGCCCTAGTGAGACCATACCTGGAGTATTGTGTGCAGTTTGTCTCCAAATTTGAGGAAGGACATTCTTGCTATTGAGGAAATACAGCGTAGGTTCACGAGGTTAATTCCCGGGATGGCGGTACTGTCATATGTTGATAGAATGGAGTGGCTGGGCTTATATGCTCTGGAATTTAGAAGGATGAGAGGGGATCTTATTGAAATATATAAGATTATTAAGGGATTGGACATGCTAGAGGCAGGAAACGTTGGGGGGGATCCAGACCAGGGGGCACAGTTTAAGAATTAGGGGTGGGCCCTTTAGAACAGAGATGAGGAAAAGCTTTTTCACCCAGAAAGTTGTGAATCTATGGAATTCTCTGCCTCAGAAGGCAGTGGAGGCCAATTCTCTGGATGCTTTCAAGAGAGAGTTAGATAGAGCTCTTAAAGAGAGCGGAGTCAGGGGATATGGGGAGAAGGCAGGAACGGGGTACTGACTGTGGATGATCAACCGTGATCATATTGAATGGCGGTGCTGGCTGAAAGGGACGAATGGCCTACTCCTGCACCTATTGTCTATTGTTCACTGTCTATTCTCCTCGTGATCTGCGTGAGTTTTCTCCGAGAACTTCGGTTTCCTCCCACACTCAGATGTACAGGTATGGAAGTTTTATTGGCGTAAATGTAAAAATTGTCCATGGTGTGTGTAGGTAATGTTAATGTGCGGGGATCGCTGGTCGGCGTAGATCCGGTGGGCCAAAGAGCCCGTTTCCACGCTGTATCCAAACTAAACACCGCTTCAATACAGAGTAAGTACATCGGAACGTCATTCTTTACTGAACATACGTATAACGTTTGCTACCCATAAAGATGCAAGTGGAAACATGAAATATCATAACCTACCTGGTTTACTACCCTAAGGGGAGGACACAGTGAATAACACGAGTTTTGGACTTTATGGAGTATTGCCCGATTCACAGCAATATAGTTTGTATCGACAAGGTTCAGCATGGTAGGCTGCTCTAGAAGGTAGATCGCATGGGATCCATGGAGAGATAGCTGAATGGATACAAAATTGGCTTCATGAAATGAAACAGAGGGTGATAGTGGAAGGTTGCTTCTCAGACTGGAGAACTGTGACTAGTGGTGTGCCTCAGGGTTCGGTGCTGGGCTCGTTACTGTTTGTCATCTACATCAATGATTTGGATGGGAAGAACACAGAAAGGTTAGCAAGTTTGCTGATGATACAAAAGTGGGTGGTTTTTCAGATAGTGAAGATGGTTGTGAAAAATTGCAGTAGGATCTGGATCGATTGGCCAGGTGGGCTGAGGAATGGTCGATGGAATTTAATACAGAGAAATGTGAGATGCTGCCCCCAGGACAGTCTACCTGGGGGCAGTAACACCGGCCGGGTCTCCAGCACAGAGACCGGCCCTGATGCTCAGAAGGGTAGCAAAAAGAGGGCGATTGTAATAGGGGACTCGATAGTTAGAGGGTCGGATGGGCGATTCTGTGGACGCAGTCGGGAAACCCGGATGGTAGTTTGCCTCCCTGGTGCCAGGGTCTCGCACGTGTCGGAACGTGTCCAAAAGATTCTGAAAAGGGAGGGAGAGGAGCCTGATGTTGTGGTACACATAGGTACCAATGACATAGGCAGAAAAAGTGACGAGGTCCTGAAGGGAGAATTTAGGGAGTTGGGGGGAAAGTTAAAGAGAAGGACCAAAAGGGTAACGATTTCAGGATTACTGCCCGTGCCGCATGACAGTGAGAGTAGGAATGGAATGAGGTGGAGGATAAATTGCATGGCTGAGGGACTGGTGCAGTGGGCAGGGATTCAAGTTTCTTGACCACTGGGACCTCTTTTGGGGAAGGCAAAAAGGACGGGTTGCCCTTGAACCCGAGGGGGACCAATATCCTGGCAGGGAGATTTGCAAAGGCTACTGGGGAGACTTTAAACTAGAAAGGCTGGGGGGAGGGACTCAGGTAGAAGGGGCTAGGGGACAGGGTGTGGGGCAAGAGGCAGAGAAGGGAAGCACTCGGACCCAAAGTGTAGGCGAGAAAGAGGAAAAAGATAATAGAGAGAGAATAAGGGATGGTGGGTTTTCTCAAATGTGTATATTTTAATGCTAGGAGCATTGTAAGAAAGGTGGATGAACTTAGAGCCTGGATTGACACCTGGAAATATGATGTTGTGGCAATCAGTGAAACATGGTTGCAGGAGGGCTGTGATTGGAAACTAAATATTCCAGGATTTTGTTGCTTCAGGTGTGATAGAATTGGAGGGACCAGAGGTGGAGGTGTTGCATTGCTTGTCAGAGAGGATATTACAGCAGTGCTTTGGCAGGATAGATTAGAGGGCTCGTCTAGGGAGGCTATTTGGGTGGAACTGAGAAGTGGGAACGGTGTAGCAACACTTTTAGGGGTGTATTATAGACCGCCAAATGGGGAGCGAGAATTGGAAGAGCAAATATGTAAGGAGATAGCAGATCTTAGTAGTAAGCACAAGGTAGTGATTGTGGGAGATTTCAATTTTCCAAAAATAGACTGGGAAACACATTCTGTAAATGGGCTGGATGGTTTGGAGTTTGTAAAATGTGTGCAGGATAGTTTTTTTGCAGCAGTACATAGAGGTATCGACCAGAGAAGGGGCAGTGCTGGACCTCCTGTTAGGAAATGAGGCAGGTCAGGTGACGGAGGTATGCATTGGTGAGCACTTCGGGACCAGTGATCACAATACCATTAGTTTCAATATAATTATGGAGAGAGTCAGAACTGGACCTAGGGTGGAGATTTTTGATTGGAGAAAGGCTAACTTTGAGGGAATGCGTAAGGATTTAAAAGGTGTGAATTGGGACACTCTGTTTTATGGGAAGGATGTAGAAGAGAAATGGAGGACATTTAAAGGGGAAATTGTAAGAGTACAGAATCTTTATGTCCCTGTTAGGGTGAAAGGAAATAGTAAAAATTGGAAAGAGCCATGGTTTAAGGGAAATTGGACACTTGTTTCGAAAAAAGAGAGATATCTACAATAATTATAGGAGACATGGAGTAAATGAGGTGCTAGAGAAGTATAAAGAATGTAAAAAGAATCTTAAGAAAGAAATTAGGAAGGCTAAAAGAAGATATGAGGTTGCTTTGGCAAGAAAGGTGAAAGTAAATCCAAAGGGTTTCTACAGCTATATTAATAGCAAAAGGATAACGAGGGATAAAATTGGACCATTAGAGAGACAGAATGGACAGCTATCTGCAGAGCCAAAAGAGATGGGGGAGATATTGAACAATTTCTTTTCTTCGGTATTCACCAAGGAGAAGGATATTGAGCTATGTGAAGTAAGGAAAAAAAGTAGAGTAGCTATGGAAACTATGAGATTCAAAGAGGAGGAAGTACTGCCACTTTTGAAAAATATAAAAGTGGATAAATCTCCAGGTCCTGATAGGATATTCCCTAAGACATTGAGGGAAGTTAGTGTAGAAATAGCAGAAGCTATGACAGAAATATTTCAAATGTCATTAGAGACGGGAATAGTGCCGGAGGATTGGCGTACTGCGCATGTTGTTCCATTGTTTAAAAAGGGTTCAAAGAATAAACCTAGCAACTATAGACCTGTTAGTTTGACGTCAGTGGTGGCTAAATTAATGGAAAGGATACTTAGAGATAATATATATAAGCATCTGGATAAACAGGGTCTGATCAGGAACAGCCAACATGGATTTGTGCCTCGAAGGTCATGTTTGACAAACCTTCTTGAATTTTTTGAAGCGGTTACTAGGGAAATTGATGAGGGTAAAGCAGTGGATGTTGTCTATATGGATTTCAGTAAGGCCTTTGACAAGGTTCCCCATGGAAGGTTGGTTAAGAAAGTTCAATCTTTGGGTGTTAATGGCGGAGTAGCAAGATGGATTCAACATTGGCTGAATGGGAGATGTCAGAGAGTAATGGTGGATGGCTGTTTGTCAGGTTGGAAGCCGGTGACCAGTGGGGTGCCTCAAGGATCTGTGTTGGGTCCACTGTTGTTTGTCATCAAAATAGGACGTACATGGTAAATGGTAGGGAATTGAGGAATGTTGTGGAACAGAGAGATCTAGGAATAACTGTGCATAGTTCCCTGAAGGCGGAATCGCATGTAGATGGGGTGGTAAAGAAAGCCTTTGGTGTGCTGGCCTTTATAAATCAGAGCATTGAATATAGGAGCAGGGAAGTAATGTTAAAATTGTACAAGGCATTGGTGAGACCAATTCTGGAGTATGGTGTACAATTTTGGTCGCCTTATTATAGGAAGGATGTCAACAAAATAGAGAGAATACAGAGGAGATTTGCTAAAATGTTGCCTGGGATCCAGCAACTATGTTACAGAGAAAGGTTGAACAAGTTAGGTCTTTATTCTTTGGAGCACAGAAGGTTAAGGGGGGGGGGGGGACTTGATTGAGGTCTTTAAAATGATGAAAGGGATAGACAGAGTTGACGTGGATAAGCTTTTCCCATTAAGGGTAGGGAAGATTCAAACAAGAGGGCATGACGTGCGAATTAAGGGACGGAAGTTTAGGGGTAACGCGAGGGGGAACTTCTTTACTCAGAGGGTGGTGGCTGTGTGGAATGAGCTTCCAGCAGAAGTGGTGGAGGCAGGATCGATTTTAACATTTAAAAGTAAAGTGGATAGGTATATGGACAGGAAGGGAATGGAGGGGTATGATCTGAGTGCAGGTAGATGGGACTAGGGGAAAACAAATGGTCGGCACGGACTGGAAGGGCCGAGAGGGCCTGTTTCCGTGCTGTAATTGTTATATGGTTATATGTTATATGGTTATGTTGCATTCTGGGAAGTCTAAAATGGGCAGGACCTACACAGTGAATGTTAGGGCTCTGGGGAGTGTTGTAGAATAGAGGGATCTAGTGCAGGTGCATGGTTCCTTGAAGGTCGAGTCGCAGGTAAATAGGGTGGTCAAAAAGGCATCTAACACACTGGCCTTCATCAGTCAGAGTATTGAGTGTAGAAGTTGGGAGGTGATGTTGCAGTTGTATAAGACGTTGGTGAGGCCATATTTATAGTATTGTGTTCTGTTCTGGGCACCACGTCATAGGAAAGATGTTAGAAAGCTGAGGAGATTTACAAGGATGTTGCCTTGGCTACAGCGTCTGAGCTATAGGCAGAGGTTGAGCAGGCTGGGACTCTATTCCTTGGAGTGCAGAAGGATGAGGGGTGATCTTATTGAGGTGTATAAAATCATGAGGAATAGATCGGGTAGATGCACAGAGTCTCTTGCCAAGAGTAGGGGAACCAAGGACCAGAGGACATAGGTTTAAGGTGAAGGGGAAAAGATTTAATAGGAATCTGCTGGGTAACTTTTTCACACATAGGTTGGTGGAATTTGTGCGGAACAAGCTGCCGGAGGAGGTAGTCGAGTCAGGGACTATCCCAACATTTAAGAACAAGTTAGACAGGTACATAGATAGGATTGGTTTAGAGGGATATGGACCAATCGCAGGCAGGTGGGACCAGTGTAGCTGAGACATGTTGGCCAGTGTGGGTATGTTGGGCTGAAGGGCCTATTTCCACACTGTATCATTCTATTCCATGACTCTATAACTGTCATCTGACGTAGCCAAGATGACAGCTGTGTGAATTGTATAGGAAGGACCTGTAGATGCTGGTGTAAACCAGAGATAGACACCAAAAGCTGGAGTAACTGAGCAGGTCAGACAGTATCTCTGCTGAAAAGGAATGGGTGGCGTTTCGGGTCGAGACCGTTCTTCAGACTGAGAGTCAGGGGAAAGGGAAACAAAAGATATAGAGAGATATGGAACAAATGAAAGATATGCAAAAAAGTAATGATGATAAAGGAAATAAGCCATTGTGGATAAATGTGTTGTGTGGGTAAATGTGAGGTTATCCGCTTAAATGGCAAGACCGGAAGACAGATTATTATCTGAATGGTGTCAGATTAGGAAAAGGGGAGGTGCGATGAGACCTGGGTATGCTTGTACATCAGTCACTGAAAGTAACCATGCAGGTACAGCAGGCAGTGAAGAAAGCTATTGGTGTGTTGGCCTTCATTGGAGAAGATTTGACTTTAGGAGCAAAGAGGTCCTTCTGCAGTTGTACAGGGCCCTGATGAGACCACAACTAGAGCATTGTGTGCAATTTTGGTCTCATAATTTGAGGAAGGACATTCTTGCTATTGAGGGAGTGCACCGTAGGTTCACTAGGTTAATTCTCGGGATGGCGGGACTGACATATGATGAAAGAATGGGTCGACTAGGCTTGTATTCATTGAAATTTAGAAGGATGAGATGGGGATTTTGTAAAAACATACAACATTCTTAAAGGAGTGGACAAGTTAGATGCAGGAAAAATGTTCCTGATGTTGGGGGAGTCCAAAACCAGGGGTCACAGTATAAGAATAAGAGATAGGCCATTTAAGACTGAGATGAGGAAAACCTGTTTCACCCAGAGATGTGAATCTGTGAAATTCTCTGGCACAGAAGACAGTGGAGGCAAATTCACAGGATGTTTTCAAGAGAAAGTTAGATTTAGCTCTTAGGGCTAAAGGAATCAAGGGATATTTTTTTAAAAAAAGTAGGAACGGGGTACTGATTTTAGATGATCAGCCATGATCATATGGAATGGCGGTGAAGGCTCGAAAGGCGAATGGCCTACTCCTGCACCTATTTTACTGTTTCTATGTTAGCTGTGGCCGAGGTGAAAACGAGTATAGACAATGAGACTCAACAAAACGACTTTGAAGAGCTGATACGACTTGGGTGGTGGAGAGATTGGGGGGGGGGGGGGGGGGGGGGGGGGGGGGGGGGGGGGGGGGGGGGGGGGGGGGGGGGGGGGGGGGGGGGGGGGGGGGGGGGGTGCAAGGGTTACTTGAAGTTAGATAAATCAATATTCATACCACTGGGCTGTAAGCTGCCCAAGCAAAATATGAGGTGCTGTTCCTTCATTTTGCATATGCCCTCACTCTGACAAAGGAGGAGGCCTAGGACAGTAGGATCAGTGTGGGAATGGGTAGTGGAATTACAGTGTTTGACAACCAGGAGATCAGATAGATCCAGGCAGACATGGCAAGGGTGTTCAGCGAAATGATCGCCCAGTCTAAGCTTCGTCTCGCCGATGTATAAGTCGACATCTTGAACAACGAATACAGTAGATGAGGTTGCAGGAGATGCAAGTGAACCTCTGCCTAACCTGAAAGGACTGTCGGGGTCCCTGGATAGAGCTGAGGGAGGATGTATAGGGATAGCTGTTTCATCTCCTGCGTTTACAGGGGAACTACCTGGGGAGGGGGTGGTTTGGGATGTTAACCAGGGAGTTGAGGAGGGAACGGTCTCTGTGGAAGGTGGAAAGGGATGGAGATGGGAAGATATGACTAATGCTGGGATCCATATAACCATATAACAATTACAGCACGGAAACAGGCCCTCTCGGCCCTTCCAGTCCGTGCCGACCATTTGTTTTCCCTTAGTCCCATCTACCTGCACTCAGACCATACCCCTCCATTCCCTTCACGTCCATATACCTATCCACTTTACTCTTAAATGTTAAAATCGATCCTGCCTCCACCACTTCTGCTGGAAGCTGATTCCACACAGCCACCACCCTCTGAGTAAAGAAGTTCCCCCTCACGTTACCCCGAAACCTCTGTCCCTTAATTCTCATGTCATGCCCTCTTGTTTGAATCTTCCCTACCCTCAATGGGAAAAACGTATCCACGTCAACTCTGTCTATCCCTTTCATCATTTTAAAGACCTCAATCAAGTCCCCCCTTAACCTTCTGCGCTCCAAAGAATAAAGACCTAACTTGTTCAACCTTTCTCTGTAACATAGTTGCTGGAACCCTGGCAACATTCTAGTAAATGGCAACATTCTAGTAAATCCCATTGGAGGTGGCGAAAATGTCAGAGAGTTATGTGTTGTATGCGACGGCTGATGGGCTGAAAGGCAAGGACAATAGGGACTATAGTTGTCCCTAATCGCAACAGCAACAGCGTCCCCCTGGTCCTTACCTTTCACCCCCATCAGCCAATGTTTCGCTGAACACCTTCGCTCAGTCTGCCTGGACTTACCTGATCACCCGTTTGCCAAACACTTTAATTCCCCTACTCATTCCCACACTGGCCTTTCCTCCATTGTCAGAGTGAGGCAAATTAGAGGAACAGCATATTTTGCTTGGGCAGCTTACAACCCAGTGGTATTGTTTCTCGAACTTCAAGTAACTCTTGCATCCCCCCTCGCTCCATCCCTCCCCCACCCAAGACATACCAACTTCAAAGTCGTCTTGTTAAGTCTCATTATCTGTAACTCGTTTTCACCCAGGCCACTCCTGTCAATGGCCTGTTTCCTTTATAATCATTATTTTTTTGCACATATTTCATTCATTTGTTCTACATCTCTATACATCACCGTCTATATCTGTTTCCATTTCCCCTGACTCAGTCTGAAGGAGGGTCTCAAACGAAACGTCACCTAATCCTTTTCTCCACAGATGCTGTCTGATCCGCTCAGTTACTCCAGCTGCATGAAATGTAAACAGCTTAAGGCAGCAGCTCACCACTGTGTCGGGAAACTGGGTATGGTCAATAAATGTTGGTTCACCATGAGCAGAATTAGTAAGAGCTCAATTTTTAACTTAAATAATTTTACATGCTTTTTAGCAGTTTTTGGAAAATAGTAAGTGGGAAGAGGAAGAAATTATCCAATGAGTGGCCGCGCAACTCACAACGATGGACTATGAGACCAAGGGGAGCCTGGGGTAATAAAGTTTAACTTTTCATGCCAGCTGCAATCCCTCATCTTGCTTCATTTACATTGGAGACACATTTAGCAGACTGACCCTGCCCACCTTTCAGATTACCTCGGTGAATTGATCGCCATCAGTCTGTCTGTCCCTTCCTTATTTGTTGTTTGTTTGTTTGTATGTGTTAAATGTATGTTTTTAGTGTCTTTCAGCTTGTTTTATGTGGGGGAGGGGGGAGTAACTATTTCTAATCTCTTTCCTCGACAGAGATGTGATTTTTTCCGTATCCTATCTCCGTCCGTGCTGTGGCCTGACATCGAGGAGTTGGCGGCCTTTACTGGAGACCAACTTCAGGAGCTCCAGCCGCGGGAGCCTGAAGACTTTAATATCGTGGAGCTCGCAGTCTCTGGTTAGAGACCAACTTCGGGAGCAGGAGCTTCGACCGCCGGCTGCAGGAGCTTCGATCGCCCTGACTGCGGATGGTTCGACTGCCCCGACCACAGGGGAATAAAGAGGAAGAAGATTAGACTTTATTGCCTTCCATCACAGTGAGGAATGTGGGGAATCCTCTGTGGTGGATGTTTATGTTGACTTTTATGTAGTTGTGGGTCTTGTTGATTTTTTTAAAATATGGCTGTATGGTAATTCGAATTTCACTGTACCTTAATTGGTACATGTGACAATAAACTTCGTACCTTGAATTGCACTGTGCAGTGTCAGCACTGTGCTGGTGCTCACTCATTGTGCTGCCAGTCTGCTGTCTCAATTCCCTCAGTGAACCATGTGGGTCACGACATTGCCCAGCAACTTGACCAGGTCTCCTGAACATGGCTGCACTGTCCACACGAGAACAAGACGGCTCCTTTGCAGAATGACAAGTTTAAGGCACCACTCCATCTGGAGGTGGGCTGAGGTAAGACAGGAGAGCCAGCTGGTTGCAAGCTAAAGTTACAAATTGCCAACTGACAAATGCTCTTGTAAAGCGGACGTAGTCAAGTTCAAAATGTAAACAATATAAACAGAACTATGGGCTGAAAAGAAAGCTAATGTTTTGTTTTTAGTATACAACTAGACCAAGTACAGACCCATTGGGTCTATTCCCCCAACGTGTGTTGGGGGGAGGGGGATGGGGGGCGGCATGGTGCGTCTAAACACTATCTAAACCCCCCCCCTTTAACCCCCCCCCCCCCGCACAAACGCTAATTAATTTGCTCCTTTTTACCCACAGAGAGTTTTAAGAGAGTAGATAGATACTCAACGACCAAGTGCAATTCCCATCTCTGACCCATTGGTCTGTTCCCCCAACTGTGGTTGCGGGAGGGGGGTGGGGCGTTTTGCGCGTCACACACACTAACTACCCACCCTCCCCGCACACAGGCTAACTACCCCCCTTGATAATTAAATTATTATTCTCCGCATTACCTCCTCCTTTTACCCTATAACCGCCCAGAGCTATGCACTGACGCATAGTCGAGCCCCCCACTCGCCTAGGCACTCTAGAGAGGGAGAGGAGGGTAGAGAGTGGGAGCAGAGAGAGAAAATGGGGAGAGACAAGAGAAAAGGGCAGAACAGAGAGTGGGGGGAACCTTGAAGGGGGAGGGGGGGGAGGGGGTAGGGGAGGGTTTGAAGGGCTCTAGCCTCTTGAGGAGAGCAGGTTGGGAGATGGGGTTGGGAAGGAGGAAGAAGAGTGGCAAGGGAGGGGGAGGTGGGGTAGAGGAGAGGGGGAAGATGGGGGAGCGAGGGGAGAGGGAGGGGGGGGAGAGGGTGGGGATGGGGAGAGAGGAGGAAGAGTGGTGAGGGAGGGGGTGAGATGGGGTAGGAGCGGGGGCAGTTCCAACTATTCCCCACTCCCTATGAAGAATCACGCCTCTCCCTCTATTTCCACACTCTACCTCCTCACCTCCCCCATTCCCCTCTCCTTACTCCCTCAATCCGCCCACTCTTCATCTCCCCAGGATCTCGCCTGTCCTCTGGTTCTGCAGAACTTGCTCATTCACAGAGAGGAACACAGAACCGGGAGGAAGTCAGAGAGCCAAAAATCCAGCTGTGTTGAAGGTCGTAACTCAACCTCGCGACGCCCGCAGCCGTTATTAACCAGCTGACAGCAGCCCTTTAAAGCCGCTAAGTCAACACGCATTCGCCCAGGAGCGAGGGTACACAAAAAGCTGGAGAAACTCAGCGAGTGCAGCAGCATCTAAGGAGCGAAGGAGATAGGCGACGTTTCGGGTCAAGACCCTTCTTCAGACACGCCCAGGAGCGAGCTTTGAGAGCAAAGAAGCACCGGCTTCTGACTCTCTGGAAACGCACAGCTAGAATGAGTGTGCAGGGGATGGGAGGGGCTTCGCGAGCTGCGCCGGCTGTGAGGAGAACGTTCAGCGGAACTTATGAGGAGAATTTCAGCGCGTGAGGAGTCGCTGCCCCGAGATCTGTAGAACAAAGAAGCTATAGCGGAACGCAGCTGTAGAATCTTTGTTCTGCAGAACTTTCTCAATCCGCAGCGGTGGGGGGGGGGGCCTGGAGGCAGGTGGGCATGTGGGCTTTATGTCGTCAGCAGCTGGTGAGCGGCATTTATATTTTAAAATTGACCGAGGCGTGTATTTCTGAACTCATAATTTTACCAATATTTTACAAATCTCCGCGTTTTTGCGTCTGCTTTGAGGAGATAAGTTTCACATGCAAAACACCCCAAACACACAGTTTTTAAAGTATATAGATATGATAATATGCTGAAAACTCAAGGAGGGCAAACATAGCCCGTGCGGGCTGACATGGTCTCAGGATGTAATCACTGAGCTTTACACTGCCATAGTATAATGTGATGCAGGCAAGCCACACGTCACACAGAGTTTGCTTTACCTGGATGCTCCAGGCTTCATTCCCAGTATCTCCCAGCTATCCTTGCTATTCCGTATCCTGCGGATGGTGTCGGCCTGCTCTTTGGTGAACCCCAGGCTGAGGTTGGACTGAGGACGTTTACCATTCTCACACATGTCAAGGATCGACGAGAAGAAAGTCTAGACGCAGGCAGAATGCAGAAAGGAGAGCTGAATAAGTACATCTCAGTCTGAAGCACCACCCAGGATGGTGTCGTCCCTCACACCCACTCCACTACCCGGACCCTGGCACTATCATCACCCCAGCACTACTGGTACTCCCGCTAGTCCACCCCTATCAAGGTGGGCTACCACACCAACACTGCGGATTCCCAGTCCAAAGCAAGTGTCACTGTGCTCTCTGCCCGATCAGTGCTTCCCACAGGACTCCAGGTGCATCCCATTCTCCCCCTGGGACCCAGGCCCAATGTTCCACCTCAAACATTCCTCCGCATAAATCTCCAGAACCCTCCGTCGTTCTACTTGCTGTAATGGTTCTGACCTGTAAACATACCTGGAACATCTCATTGATACCCTCACCAGATTGTGCTGAGGTTTCAAAGTAGTAGAATCCACGACTCTCAGCCCAGAGACGTCCCTCACTCTCATCAATCACGCGTCGCTTCCCACAGTCCACCTGGGAAAAGGGAATCACATAACATAGGAAAGAGGAAGTGTCCACCACATTTGTTTTCAAATGCAGCAATTTCTATTCATATCATGTTAAAAGGAATATTAGCTCCAGAGAAAGGAAATGTTTTTGTTAGGCATTCTGGCTGATCAAACATACCCTGGTTAAGGACAGCACAGATGCAATATGGAGTAAAGCTCCCTTTACACAACCCCTCTCATGCTCCCAGGATATGGGTTAGATGCAGAGTAAAACTCCCCGGGCAGGCACAACATGGGTTAAACACCACATTGGAACAGAGAGAGACCAGTTGATGCAACAAGTGATATTACAAATTGTTACCTTATTAGCACATACAACAAACACGATGTTTTCCATGTTTGCATGAGGTCCAAGTTCTTGCTTCATCTCAGTGAGCCAACTCTCCAGTGCTTTGAAGGATTCCTTCTGCCCAACATCATAAGCCAGGATCACCCCTTGCGTGTCTTTGTAAAACTCATTTCGCACCTATTCCAAACATATAAAAGAACTGATGGCTAAAGGTATGGGAAATATCTTTGACTATCCGCAATAGGAGAATTGGGGAGCATAATGTTCAGCTTAAGTAAGAAGCTTCTAATTCATAGAGTACTGCCAGAAACTGCAGGGAAAATTATTCTAATGATATACGCTAGATTGAGCGGCTAACAACTTGTCATACAAATACAACGAGATATGAACTTCATTCAACCAGAAAGAGAAATAACAAAGAGAGAAAAAAAAAAAAGAGTGTTTTGGTGACTATCTATTGACGATGAACCCCATGTGTCCCAATCTTTTGGATCAGCCTACCATCAAGGACAGTGTTAAATACTTTGGAAAGATGCAAAATGGTATGCGTTCAAATGTACTCTGTGCATTCATTCCGTGCATTTTCGACAAAAGCCTTACTGGAGATGACACAATGATTTATTGGTTCTTGGTCCTCCAAAATATTCCAAATGGAATTTAAACTGGAGGTGGTGGATGGAGGACTTAAGCCAGAAAGGGCTTTTGGGAAGAAAGAGCTATCTTAAATTTAGTTGCATCTGGTTGGGTAACTATGGTAGGGTGAAGACATTCCTTACTTTAATTGTGCGGGGGAAGAATGAATTGCTGTACACATCTGTCTTGGTAGCTGGTATCTCAAATTGAATCGAATGCCCTCATCTGCTCCTAATAGGTTTGGGTTTGTTGTAGGTTTGGTAATCTATGTTGAGCTGACCATTTAACATTTTGTAAAAACAGGTCAAACGGTGAGCTTCACGTCTGTCTTGGAGAGGGTTCCACCCCAGAGAATTCAGAAGTTTGGTAACACTCGCTTCTCTCTCATAGGTATCAGTAGCAAATCAAGCTGCCTGTCTTTGGACACGGTCGATGGAAGAAATGTTTTTATTTATTAATGGGTCCCATGCTGCAACTGCGTAGTCCAAATGAGGTCTAACGAGGTGAAGTATAGCTTCTCCATGACAGAAGTTGAACAATGATGAAAGTTGCATCTCAGAAAAGTATTGAGATCCTTTTGGAGAGTATCTTCATCATCAGCTGACTTAATTGGACGGTACAGCAAACAATGATCAGCGAATAGTCCGGTTGTGCTTGTGACTTTTTCATGGATGTCATTTGTGTAAAGCAAAAACAGATGTGGGCCACGTACTGTGCCCTGAGGTGTACCACTCAACATTAGACGCCAATTGGAGCTCTTTTCGTTCACACACGCGCTGAAGACGTTTTGTCAGGAAACTGGAAATCCATCATTTCGTGTCAAGTCAAGCTTCAGAAGCAGTCTCTGTTGTGGGATGACATCAAATCCTTTAGAAAAGTCTAGCACTACTAAATCATGATGACGTTACTATCAAGGTGCTTGGCCAGGTCATTTGTCGTCAGGATAAGCTGAGACTCACATGATCTATGCCTCCTAAATGCATGTTGCTTGTCAGCAAGAATGTTATGTTTGCTCACGTGTCGCATCAGATTACTATCAATTAAATGCTCCAGCAGTTTGCAGCAAGTACTTGTTAATGAAACAGGTCGATAATTCGCTGGGTTGGTGGTTAAACCCTTCTTAAAGCGAGGAGTGATGTTAGCCTTCCTCCAATCCAGCGGAACATCATCACCCGAGTCAAGCGACTGTTGGAAAATGAACTGCAAAACTGGAGCCAGTTCTTCGGACGCAAAATCTTGAGGGCTTGATTCTGTGTCTTGTCTGGTCCAATAGCTTTTGTTGTATTGATGTTGAGCAATAACTTCTTGACACCTTCAACCTCAATTTTAATAGCAGGCATTTCAGCATACGGGCTTGGCAGTAGATCTGGAAATGATGAAGGCTCCCGAGTGAAAATGTGTTGAAATTGGTTTGTAAGAGCTTCTGCTTTCGCCTGGTCCTCAGTGATCAGACAGTTGTTCACTTTAAGCATCTGGACACCAGTGTTGTCTGTCCAACTGGATTTCACATATCTCCAAAAAGCCTTGATTTGATAGAAAGGTAAATAATGAGGGGATCATTATTTTAGAACAAGAGACAAGAGACATTTATTTGTCACATGTACCAATTGGTACTGTGAAATTTGCGGTCACCATACAGCCATACAAATAAAAAAAGAGCACAGAACACGATAGTCTTTAACAAAGACATCCCCACACAGTGGAATCAAAGTTTCCCACTATGAGGGAAGGCACCAGAGTTCAGTCATCCTCCTCTGTTGTCCTCTGTCGTTCACCCGTGGTCGGGGGGTTCCCGAACCCCTCGCTATCGCCGTTACGGGCGGCCCAATGTTCAGGCCCTCTCGCCGGGATGCTGGAACTCCGACGTCGGATCGGGAGAACAACCTCAGCGGCTTGTACATCCGAATCGGCCACTTCTTACCGGAGAAGTGTTTATTCGGTCAAAAGGTCCCAGGACTCCGCAGAGAAAACCAGGTGCATATGTACACAAATTTGGGGCTTAGCGAACAACACTATTTTTCTTTTACATTGGAAATTTGAAGATATTGAAAACAGCACAGATGAATGAAGCTGAAACCAGTTAACAATGGTTTCAAGAGATGGCTGAAGAAAAGGTGACAGGAAATAGGAATAGGGAGAAAACATGTAATTGGTGTACTCTGCAAAAGGACAAACATTGCCACAGACTGGTTGGGCATACCTGCTCCAGCCCATTCATTGGCAATAAACATATGGCTTAATGGGCAAGATCCAGTTCACGTTTCCAGGATCAGGAGTTCTCCAGTCTTGGCTCCATTTATTCCTGCACATCATCTCCACATTACAAGACACCTTATTGCGTGCAACAGCTTTAGAAATGCAAAGTTTTCTAGGTCTCTCTCACACCCACCTCATAGAAAAATGGATGACCTGCCATGTCAAAGATGTTAACTTTAATCTCACGATCCCTCATCTGAACCCTGAGGAGATAAAAACAACAGTGAGCAGGTTTGCATTAACGGACAAAGGACATTTATTGTCACATACACCAATTGGTGTAATGAAATTTGAGTTGCCATTGCAGCACACAAACAAAATAAACACATTTAAAATTTAACATTTAAACATAAAAAACATCCTCCCACAGCAGGATCAACGTTTCCCACTGTGAGGGAAGGCAGCAAAGTTCACTCCACTTCCTCATGTTCACCTGTGTCTGCCTATTTGGAGTTTCCAACAGTCGCCGCAATCGCGGCTTAAATGTTTCAGGCCCATCTCGCCAGAAGAGGAACTCCGCGCAGAAAACACTCTCAGCAGCTTGCAGTTCGGAAACGCCACTTGCTACCAGAAAACCGCAGCCCCCGAAGTCCCTACAGTCCCGCCTGGGCGGAGCTCCAACACTTGCGACCTCGGCGAGAGATCCCAGGCTCCACGGTGGTTTAAAAGACAGCGCCGCTGCGGCCTGAGGCACCTCCGGAGACCACAGGCTCCACGGTGTTTTGAAGTCGGCAGCCCAGCCTCGGTCCACCAACACGCATCCTCGCCCAGGTAAGGACTGGAGAACACGGTTTCCCACCTCCACCCCCCCTCTAATATCGCCCACATAAAAAGATTAAAAGGCCTCCAGAACAGAACTTTTTAACAAACTAAAAATTAAAAAAAGAATGAACAGCTGCAGGCGAGGCTGTCACACTCTACGGCGCCACCACTTGGATTTTTATTGATACACTTCTGTACTGCAACATTCCCCAAACTCCAGACCCAACTCAAACCTAGTGGCAGCTCTCTTTGTATATGGTGTAACTGTGCTAGGTCTTTAATGATACCCTGGCACTCTTCTCCACTAAACTGCAAGGAATGGATGAATCATTATTCTCAAAAGACTGCCAGCACTGAATGTTCAAAGCTTCTTCAGACCATGGCCCACGTTTACCAAGACAAATTGTAAATTTCAAATGCACTATTCATATCTTGGTGGCAGTTCCAGCATGAGGAAGCATGGCGTTTGCCACATTATATCGAAAACAACACCACTCCTCTTAACACTGAAACGATACCCACTGAGAACAGGACTCAAAGTGTAACACTGAGAAAGACCTGAGAAGAGAGCCCAACTGAAGAGGATGCGCTGAGAGCACCAGAGAGCAATGAAACCCGGATCGCGACTGCACCGCCCCACCCGGAGTCCCCCTGCCGCCGCTCGCCCCCGCCAGGAATCCGATAACCCCACCACTCCGGCCCACACCCCCAACCCCTCCAGCCCCAGATCTGTTCACAAACAAGCTTCTCTGCACCTATTGAAACATCACGCCATCAACCCCAAGAAATAATGGTGGCAGGAGCGAGGATCTACTTTGGACTAACCTATAAAGTCAGTAAGCGGCAAGCATGTTCAAAGCCACTTCAAACCCAGTCTGACTAAATATACGTCAGTCATCACTACTTATAGAGAAATGCAATGTTAGCGTGCATTCCACAAAGATTATTAGGATCTATCTTACCATATAACACCAAATAACCATATAACAATTACAGCACGGGAAACAGGCCCTCCGTCCCTTCCCGTCTCGTGCAAACCATTTGTTGAATATCATCCCCTAGTCCAACTACCTGCTCATAGCCCTCCATACCCCCCATTCCCTTCACGTCCAACCAATCCACTTTACTTATAAATGTAAAAAATCGATCCTGCCTCGCCTCCACCACTTCAGCAGAAGCTCATTCCACACAGCCACCACCCTCTGAGTAAAGAAGTTCCCCCTCTCGTTACCCCTAAACTTCTGTCCCTTAATTTCTCATGTCATGCCTCTTGTTTGAATCCTTCCCTACCCTCAATGGGAAAACGTATCCACGTCAACTCTGTCTAACCCTTTGATCATTTTAAAGACCTCAATCAAGTCCCCCCTTAACCTCCTGCGCTCCAAAGAAAAAAGACCTAACTTGTTCAACCTTTCCTCTGTAACAGAGGTTGCTGGAACCCTGGCAACATTCTAGTAAATCTCCTCCGTACTTCTCTCTAATTGTTGACATCCTTCCCTATAACTAGGCAACCAAAATTGTACACCATACTCCAGACTTGTCTTACCAATGCCTTGTTACAATTTTAACCTTACTTCCCTTACTCCTATGATCAATGCACTGATTTATAAAGGCCAGCACACCAAAGGCTTTCTTTACCACCCTATCTACATGCGATTCCACCTTCAGGGAACTATGCACAGTTATTCCTAGATCCCTCTGTTCCACAGCATTCCTCAATTCCCTACCATTTACCATGTACGTCCTATTTTGATTTGTCCTGCCAAGATGTAGCACTTCACACTTAACAGCATTAAACTCCATCTGCCATCTTTCAGCCCACTTTTCCAAATGGCCCAAATCTCTCTGTAGACTTTGAAAATCTTAACCAGAAACCTTGGATGAACCTTCTGCTAAAGTCCAGAATTTAAGATCCAAGATTTACCAAGAGATACTAGAAATAACAAAAAAGGGAACAGTTTCTCTTGCCGCAGATGTGGCTTGACCTGCAGCATGTTGTGTTTTTATTTGAGACGAGTTGGGCTAAAGGGTCTGCTTCTGCATGCTCACATTATAAAACTCAGCCAAGTTGAAGACAGCCCTTGAAGAAACAATTTGTCCAACAAAGCTGTGGATCTACACCTATCTCCTCCACAGGCTGTGGCTGAAGGGGTTTTAATGCTGAACCGATGTATTTTTGCTGACAATATGAATATAATGTACCAGTGAAAGGTCAATACACATGAAAGAAATGTGACAGACCAGTTCAAGAAGAGCTTCTATAAAATGATTTCCAGTCACCTCTCTGATCCAATCCTTCCACCCCCAGTTACTTCCACCCCCAGTTATATGTGAAGAGAAAGAGGTTAAGTTAAAACAAATGTAGGACCCTTGCAGACAGAAACAGTGAGATGATCATGGGGAACAAGGATATGGCAGGACCAATTAATAACTACTTTGGTTCCGTCTTCACTAAGGAAGACATAAAATTAATCTGCCTGAAATAGCAGGGGCATGTGGGTCAAAGGAGGCATTGAGTGAAAATCCAGGTCAGTCGGAATTGGTGTTGGGTAAATTGAATAGATTAAAGCCGAATAAATCCCCATGCGCAGATAGCTGCATCCAGATACTTAAGGAAGTAGCTCAGGAAATAGTGGACGCATTAGTGATAATCTTTCAAAACTCTTTATTTCAGATTCTGGAGTAGTTCCCTGAGGATTGGCGGGTAGCAAATGGAATGTAACCCCCTCTTTTTAAGAAGGGAGGGAGATAGAAAGACGGCGGGAATTACGACCATTAAGTCTAACATCGGTAGTGGGTAAACTGCTAGAGTTCAGTTATTAAAGATGGATAGCAGAGCACATTTTGGAAAGTGGTGAAATCAATTGGACCAAAGTCAAGCATGGATTTACAAAAGGTAATTCTGGTCAGACGAATCTTGTGGAAGTTCGAGAGTAAACTAGTAGCGTGGATAAGGGAGAACCAGTGGATTGGTAATATCTGGAACATCCAGAATGCTTTCGACAATGTCCCACATAAGAGATTAGTATACACAAACTTAAATCATACGGTATTAGGGGTTCGTATAGATGTGGATAGAGAACTGGATGCAAACAGGAAAGCAAAGAGTAGGAGTAAACTGGGGCGGGTCCTTTTTCATCCACATGGCAGGCAGTAACTGAGTGGGGTACCGCAGCACAGTGCTTGGACCCCAGCTCATTACAATATATAATCAGATCTGGAGAGGGAATTGAAGGCCAAACTCAAGTTTGCGATGACACTAAGCTGGGGGCAGTGTTCGCTGTGAAAGGAGGCTAGGAGACTGCAAGGTGACTTGATAGGCTGGGTGAGTGGGGGCAAATGTTTGGCAGATGCAGTATAATGTGGATAAATGTGAGGTTAACCACTTTGGTGACAAAAACAGAAAGCAGAATATTTATTTAAATGGTGGCCGATTAGGAAAATGGGAGCTGCGCGAGACCTGGGTGTCATGTACACCAGTCATTGAAAGTAGATGCAGGTGCCGCAGGCAGTGAAAAAAGCGAATGGATTAAATGTTAAGCTTTCATACAAAAGGATTTGAGTACAGGACATGGAGTTCTACTTCAGTTGTACAGGGTCCTCTTGGTGGAACACCACCTGGAGTATTGCGTGCAGTTTATGGTCCTCCAATCTGAGGAAGACATTATTGCCATAGAGGGAGTGCAGAGAAGGTTCACCAGACTGATTCCTGGGATGTCAGGACTGTCCTTATGAAGAAAGACTGGAAGACTTGTTTATACCTCTGGAATTTAGGAGATTAAGAGGGGATCTTATAGAAACTTAACAAAATATCTTAAGGGTTGACAGAGCTAGTGCAGGCAGATTGTTCCGATGTTGGGGAAGTCCAGGACAAGGTCACAGCTTAAGGATAAGGGGGAAAACCTTTAAGAGAGCCCGAGATGAGAAAGACTTTCTACACACAGAGAGTGTGAGTCTCTGGAACCTCGCCACAGAGGGTAGTTGAGGCCAGTTCATAGGCTATATTTAAGAGTGAGTTATGGATGGGCCCTTTGTTGCTAAAGGGGGATCAGAGGGTATGGAGAGAAGGCAGGTACGGATACTGAGTCTGGATTGATCAGCCTTGATCATATTAAAGGCGGTGCAGCTCGAAGGGCTGAATGGCCTACACCTGCACCTAATTTCTATGTTTTCTAATGTTTTCTATGTTTTCTTCAGCTCAGTAGCCAACTTTCCTAGCCCCTGTTGTTATTTGTAATAATACCAACAATACAGTGCGACAGTGCTGACCAACAAGGGCACTGAGGTCAAGGAATGCATCTCAGCATCACTTGGCCAGACAACAAGAGATCCACAAAGATGGTGAGTGGAAGATACTTAGCCATGTGGCTTGTACCTCCAAACTGCTCTCACCCACTTTCATTAAATACATCCCTATTCCATTGATCAAGAATTGTGGAGACACTATTGTTAACTACAGTCTACATACTTTATTACAGCCACAGCCAGGCTAATGACAGGAGAAAAAAAAAAGATATCCACAATACTCACTTTGTAACTCCATAGTCAATCCCAATAGTCGCCAAATATTTTGGGACAAATCTCTTCTCACAATAGCGTTTGATGATACAGCTCTGGAAAGAAACAGCAACAGTTTCAACACCAGGAAGATCAGGACACACCCAGGCCCCACCTCTGCTTTCTCTCAGCATGGTACCGAGTGATGCATATGACAGTAAACAACCCACAGAAACTCACCCTGATCTCCAGTTCATACACCCACAATCTTGGGAAGGAATAAGGTCACAACACAGGTCACAACCCGCCTGTGGTCCATCGGGTTCCAAACCAGACATTCGATGTGGTCCTGCATTTCTTAGCAAAATGAGGAATCCCCTCTTCCATAGTGCAGGAGGTGGTCCAATCGGCCCTTCGAGCCAGCACTGCCATTCAATGTGATCATGGCTTATCGTCCCCAATCAAAAATTCGTGCCTGCGTTCTTCCATCGTAGATGAGGCCTACACAGGATATCCCGCAACTACCCACCCCTCACCCCCCCCCCCCCCGTCGTAACAGACCGTCCCCCCACGTCCTTACCCTCACCCATCAGCCGTCCGCATACAGCACATAATCTGACATTTTGACCATCTCCAATGGGATCTCACCACTAACCACATCTTCCCCCCTTTCCGCAGAGACTGTTCCCTCCACAGCTCCCTGGCTAACTCATCCCATCCCACGCAAAACCACCCCCCTTCCCATGTACTTTACCCTGCAACCACAGGAGATGCAACACCTGGCCCTATACTTCCTCAATCGACTCAGTCCAAGGGCCTCAACAGTCTTTTCAGGCGAGGCAGAAGTTCACTTGCACCTCCTTCAACCTCATCTACTGTATCCGTTTTTCCAGGTGTGGGCTTATAATATCCGCGATACCAAAGGCAGGCTTGGTGATCTTGGTGCTGAACACCTCCACTCAGTCTGTCTAGGCCTACGTGATCTCCCGATTGCTAATCACGTTAGCTCCCCCTCCTATTCTCATACTGACCTTTCTGTCCTGGACCTCCTCCTGTCAGAGTGAGGCCCAATGCAAATTGGAGGAACAATATCTCATATTTTGCTTGGGCAGTTAACGACCCAGTGGTAGGACTATTAATTTCTATAGTTTCATCTCTCTCCGTCCCTCCCCCAATCCTACTACTCCGACTAGTTGTCCTGATTAAATATTACTAGTTGTATGCCTCGTTGTCACCTTCCCCTCAACTAGCAAAGAACCATCCTGCATTTCCTTATCATCTGCTTTGATCTGTCGTTTTCACACCTTACTTTACCATATCTCTGGACCTCCTCTCCCCTGACTCTCAGTCTGAAGAACGGTCCCGACCCAAAACGTCACCTATTCCTTTTCTCCAGAGATGCTGCCCGTCTCGCTGAGTTACTCTAGTATTTTGTGTCCATACTGGCCGAGTCAAATGGCCTGTACTATGTATTTCCATGAAACCCTCAGACCAGGAAATGTGCCTGCAAAACATCCTGGGTTCAGCTTCCAAAGGTGGTGTGTTTTAACAGTCAGGCACCATGTGAGGCATCACCTGCTAGCTGCTGGGAATCACAAGATCAGTGACTGGTTTGCATGTCCACCCATGGTGTTAATACTGAGGAGAGCGCAAATCTGGACACAGGCAGACTTGCTGAAGATATAACTGGCTATCACGATTTGAACTGGCTATATTAATGGAGAAAGAATGACTAACCAATATCAGAAATGGAGGACTTATCGTAGAAAAAAAACTGCAGCACAACGGTAGAGTTGCATTACAGCGTCAGAGACCCAGGTTCGATCCTGACCTCGGGTACTTCTGTAGCGTTTGTATGCTCTCCCTGTGACTGCATAGATTTTCCAGTTTCTCCAACATTCCAAAGATGTTCCAGTTTCCTCCCACATTCCAAAGATGTGTAGGTTTATAGGTTAATTGGCTTCTGTAAATTGTCCCTAGTGTATAGGATAGAACTAGTGAACAAGTGATCGCTAATCGGTGTGGATTTAGTGGGTCGTAGGACTTGTTTCCACATTGTATCTCCAAACTAAACTAATCGTTGAACTACAGAAAAGAACAATTAAAAAAACAAACAGAAGGAGACAAAGGAAAAGACGAAAAAATAAAAATTGGAGAGTTCGGTAGAAGTCCTGCAACATACCAAGATAGAAATGAGGTGTTCCCCTCAAGCTTGCACAGGGCCTCACTGTAACAGTGCAAGAAGCCGCAAATACACACTTCAATAGACAGTAGATGCAGGAGTAGGCCATTCGTCCCCTCAAGCCAGCACTGCCATTCAATGTGATCATAGCTGATCACCCACAATCAGTACCCCTTCCTGCCTTCTCCCCACATCCCTTGACTCCGCTACTTTTAAGAGCTGTCAAGCTCTCGCTTGAAAGCATCCAGAGAACCAGCTTCCACCACCCTCTGAGGCAGAGAGTTCCACACTCAGAACTCTCCGTGTACCCTCTCATCCTTCTAAAATCCAGAGCTGAGGCACGTCCATTCAATCAACAAATAAAAGGAACTAGAAAAGGTAGAGATGACCAGGAAACACAACACTGGGTGGGTGATCAAAAGTCCCTGGAGTCATAGGGTCTGTGCCGGGCTTATAACGTTTCAACTATCCCGGGAAATAACCTGGTAGGCTACGCTGCACTCCTCAAATGCAAAGAATGTCCCTTCCTCAATTTTGGAGACAAAACTGCCACAATACTCCAGGGTGTCTCACTATGGGCCTGTACAACTGCAGAAGACCCTCTTTGCGTCCTAAACTAACTTCTCTTGTTATGAAGGCCAACATGCCATTTGCTGTCCTTCACTGCCTGCTGAAGTATGGGAGTGGGCAGATGGAGGTAGGAAGGAAAGTTCAAGTGGCAGGCAACAAGAAGTAAAGGATCGACCCCGAGGACCGAGCACAGGTGCCCTGGAATCACCCAACATGCCTTTGGTCTCTCTATTACATGAGACCACATTGTGAACACCAAATGTGGCATACAAAACAGAATGTGCCTCATCTGGAAAGACCAAGTCCCTTGCTGGTGGAAAGGTAGAGATGAAAGGTGTTGAATGCGATTGCTAGGGAAAAAATGGGGGAATACAGCAGGGATAGTAAAAGCAGACCAGGATATCTCTAAGGGAATGATCTGTTTGAAAGCCATGGGGATGTGCCTGGTGGTGGAACTACATGAGCGCTGCCGAAGATTGTGCAGGTTAACCCATTTAATGCAAAGGCTGGAGTGGGTGGAAAGTAACAGAAGGGAAATGTCGTCCTTGCTCTGTCCAAGAGAAGATGGGTTTGAGAACAGACTTACAGAAATAAATGATGCAGTCCAGGATACGTTGCTATTGTAGACAAGACCACGCTCATGAAGAAGACATTTCAAGGCACCTGTGCACTAGGCATGCATCAATAGGCAAAGTTTAAGATAGATGGAGACGGGAGCATGGAACAACAGGCCTCAACAAGTAGAGGGTAGGGGATGTATACACAGGGGTAGCTGGGGCTCGTAATGGCTGTTTATGGCCAGTACATTCCTGAACCTGAAATAAAGGGACTAGAAAAAGTTAGAGAAATGGACCAGACACGATACTGTTGGGTGGTGATGCAAATGTCCCTGTGGGTCGAAGAGTCTGTTCCTGGTGCTTTAACAGTTCACTAACCCTTTAGATTCACCGATCCGTCCCAATCGCCCCCCTGCATCTCTAAACAACCTACCCCACACCCCAGCCCAGCCCAGCCCTCACCTCGCCCACCCCTCGGCGCTCCAGAGTGATGACTTTCACCCGCAGCGCCTTCTTGCTCACTTTCACCTCCGCCGAGCGGTTTCCATGGTAACGGGCCGCAAAACCCTCACCGTGGGCTCGCCCGCCGCACTCGGACGCGCTCCGGCAGTGCACCAGGCAGCTCTCTCAAGCCTCCCCCTCCCCTCCCCTCAACCTCACCTCCGCTCCGCTCACACGGAGACGGAGACGCCGCCGCGACCACCCCGCCCCCCGCCCGCCATCACCAGGGGGGGACGCGATCTCGCGACAGGGACACGCTGCGGCGGCGGCTGGGTGGCCTCTCGCGAGATCGCTGCGCCGGGGCGGGGAGGGAGAGAAGGGGGGGAGAGGAAGAGGTAGGGAGCGGGAGGGAGAGAGGGAGGGAGTAGGGAGGGGAGAGAGGGAGGGGAGAGGGGCGGGGGGGGGAGAGAGGGAGAGGGGAGGGAGGGAGAGAGGGAGGGAGAAGAGTGGGAGGGAAGAGAGGGAGGGAGAGAGAGGGAGGGATAGAGAGGGAGGGAGGGAGAGAAGGGAGGGAGAGGAGAAGGGGGGAGGGGAGAGGGAGAGGGGGGATGGAGAGAGCAGGGGGGAGGGAGCGCGCGGGAGGGCTGCGCGCCTGGGCGGGCTCGCGCTTGCGGGAGATCTCGGTCGTTGCGCGGAGCGGTCGTGCGCGCGTTGTTGTGCGGCGTTGGGGGTGTCGGTCTTGCGCGGTGCGTTTCTCCTGTGATGTTGCGTTCGTTTTCGAGGTCGTTGTTGGTCGGTGTGTGCTGTGTTTTGTGTTGGTTTTTGGGGGGTGTGGTGTGTGGGGGGGGGGTGGGGTGTGTTTTTCTTGCCGGTTTTCTTTTTCTGGTCTCTTTCTGTGCGGTTTCTGTACGTTCTTTGCGCCTGGTTTTGTTTTGGGTTTGGTTTTTGTTGTTTGTGGTGGTTGATCCCCCCCGGGTCTTTGGACGGCGTGGCGTTTCGGTTTTCTGTCGTGTGTGTGTTTGTTCTTGCGTTGTTGGGTTCTTTCGGTGTGGCTTGTCTGGCTGCGTCTTTCTTTTGGTTTCTTTTCTTGGGTGCTAGTTCTTGTCTGGTGCTCTCCTTGGCTTCTCTGCTGTCTTGCCTTGCAAATAGGGTTTTCTCCATCATTCTTACGCGCTCTCTCTCCTTCTGGTCGACTCCACGCCATTTCCGAGTCCTGTCCGGTGTGGCGCAGCGTATGCTTCTCGTGTATCCTCCTCCTGCTCTTTCTGTCTCCGCCCTCCCTCCCCCCATGCTCTCCTCCTCCACAAACCCTGGCCCAGTACTAGTCATCGCCCGCAGAAAACCCCCCAGGACGGGCGCACCACTGCGCCCAGAGTTCAAAGCACACAGAATTCACAGGGCGTAACAAAAAGACACGCGAGCGGAAGTAGTCTACAAACCCGTACCATCGTCACCTAACCACAGAGGCCCCGTAACCCCCCTAGGCATGTGTGCCTAACATACCTTCCCGTGGCCGCTGCTCGCCCCCAAGGTAAGAAAAGCACCGCATACCCGGGTTAACATGGGGAGCACCAGGCCTTGCCCCATGTGCAAACGTGATTCTCGTGCACCCCCCACCTGTCAATGCATGCCACCCAGACAACCACCTCACCTATCAAGGCACTAATATTACTGTATTTCGCGGGGGACTCCCGCCCACGGGCGGCGGTGCAGGGATGCGCCCACTCCACTTGCCTGTAAGGCCGCTGCTCTAAAACCGGCGGGCGGGCGGGCTGCGGGCGGGGGAAGTGGAAAGATCACTTTAGTGGACGGGGACCCTCCCCAGCCTGGCCGGCCCAATCCCCCCCCCCCCCCCGCGCGGCGCAGCCCCACTCTTTTTATAGATTCCTTACAAGAAACAGCACAATCTAAGTAAACAGTTCGACGAAAAAAAATATTCGAAAACAAAAGCAAAACGACGAAAAATTCGAACTCAAAGCAAACGACAGAGGCGCTAAAAACCTGATCCCCCCCCAAGCGACGAAGGTAGCTCACTACCCTCCCCCCCCCCCAACTAGAAGCAAATTGGCCCCCGGTCCACCACACACACACTTGTGCCAGCCCCACCCCACAACGCCCACCCGGCCGTACATGGCGAGCATACCGCGGACGCATGCTACCAGCTCTATCCCCCTCCATAGGGCCTCCGGGAACGGGCAGTTGATTGAGACCCCGCCCCCTCCCCTGGACCCAAAACATCTGGCATAACACCTTCAATAAATAATTCAAATATAACTTAATAATAGACAGAAACATTATCACCCCCATCTCATAAGCATAACATTTTTTATCATACCACCTAACATAAACTTTTCCAGAACATAATAAAATGCTAATACATATAATAAACACAAAAATTCTAACACAATGACACATCACAAAAATTTCTATCCGCCACGCCCCGCCTCCATGCCCCCATAAACCCAACCTGATCCAGCCCCCCCCACACAACCCCCCACCCCCCCCCACCATGCACCCCCCCCCCACCCCAACCACCCCCCCACATCCCAACCTATCAAAACCCAACCCAACCCCCGTCGTCCACCGTAGTGGTAAGTACAGCATCCCGCGGGGATCCACAAGCAATTGCGGTTGGTCACTGCTAAAGGGGGAGCGGGGACAAGATACATGCGTCGATGAATATAGGAGGGAGGTAGGACGGACATAAGGCGGAATTAGGGGTTGGAAACACTAGGATAGAGCACAGTGATTGAGGAGGGATACGACCGAACCTATCCCAACAGGACTGTCTAGAGAATTTACTTTTTTCTAATACAGTAAAAAGATAAGGCCCCGCGAGGTGACTCCAAGAAAAGAGGCATAAATCATAATTCAATCAGAGAGAACACATTTGTAATCCAAAGAAGGTACAGCAGATGCTGGAGGAACTCGAGGGTCCACAAAAAAGCTGGAGAGAAACTCAGCCGGTGCAGCACCATCCTCCGGAGCGAAGGAGATGGGGCGACGTTTCGTGGTCCGAGACCCTTCATCAGAAACACACTTTGATTGTATTTTTAACAGGTGGACTAAAAAGGAAGAGCGAGAAAATATCCAGTTTAGATTGAAAGCTGGGTTTTAGGAGTGTTCAAGTGGAGCAGCTTGGGTTAAGATTGGCCGCGCAATTCTGATGGAAGCACTGAGGGGTGAATGAACCTCCAGGCCAGATTATCTGGTCAATTTCAATGGGCTCTTGGATGGATTGAGGAAGCCAGATTTAGAGAAGTCATGAATCAGCAGCTGCTCTTGGCAACTTTAGCGTAGGGAACTCTAACGTCCCCCCGTCCTGACATTCTCTAAATGAAATTTTAGTGATTTCCTAGAATTGGGTTTGCGAGTAACATCACACTTTGTCTCTGGGTATCCCGGGGCATGCTGGGGTGAGTGGGGAATGAGCAGGTGGATCTCTCATAGCAAAGGAGAGAGATTTAAGAAGATAAATAGATATCCATGTAAACATTGGGGAGAGTGTAACTGTGAGAAATAATAAAGGAGGGCCTTAACAAAAGAATGGCATGAGAGGATGGAAAAAGGAAACAGGGGTAACTATTGAACTAATTCTGACAAGCTTAAGTTAGGAAAAAATAGTTTTCATTTAGAAATTGTCCCCTGAAGGGATCAGTTAGACTGTGTAAGATTGAGGTTGGGACATTGTGGCGTTAAATTACTGTTTGTGCAATGTAGGGAAACATGGGGGGGGGGGTATTCTGGCTAGTGTGACTGAGGGATAAGGAGACAGTTAGCAGATTTTTCCTAGAATGTAACTAAGTAAATGTAGAAAGAAAGGCATTGATTGAGTTGGATTATGGATATTGAGGCTTTTATTATCTGTTTATAAAATAATCTTTATATTGGACACAAGTGAGAAGCATCAGCTGATAACCAGGGGCTGTTTCTTCAAAAAAAAAAAAAAAAAAAATTCCTGCATGTCACAGACTGTATGTAAGAATTTAGTTCAAACATTGACCCTGTGGAGGGCAGGAAAAAACGCCTTGGCAGCGTCTCCCCCTGCCGGAAATCCCTAAAAAGAAGAAGAGAACGTCCCTGCTGAAGCAAAGAATCGCAGAGCGTATTGCGGA